>VIIQ02000556.1:0-10259 GCA_007449985.2 Desmodesmus armatus
GCCGCTGATGCTGGGGTGCTCCAGCGTTATTGCACTGGGGCAGCGCAGGGCTGTAGGCCTGCAGGGTTCAAAGACAACACCACAGGAAAGAAGTGTATGAGTATACCACATATGTGTTTGCTTACACTCTGAGCGGGAAACGACAGATTTCACACCAGCAGGGACGACCTGCGCCTGCAGAGCGTGATGCTGTTGCCCACAGTGGCCACCGTGCCATGGACCCTGCGTGCTGATAGTTGTCAATAATGAAGCTGGCAAGACTGCTGCTGCTGCTGCTGCTGCCTGCTGCTCAGACTTCTAGTCAGTCCCAGTAGGACTGAAACCATGGTCACCCTGTGCTCACAGCAGCCGCCAGCCACAACTGTGCAAATGTGCAGTGGGGCCCCTGCTGCATCAGTGCTGGTGGTGTGGGAGAGGGCGGGGCATGACCACATTTGCCAAGGGGAGAGTAATGCATTGGTGTGTCACAAAGGACTGACAGTACAGGTCAGGGTGCCTACCTGTCAGTGGCACTGGGCTGGCTGCCCAGCACACTGCTGCTTGGGTGACGGCTGCTCCCCAGCTGACTGGCCTGCATGTTTTGGGGGGCCTCATGCTCCTGGCTCAGTTGAGGCTGCTTCTTACCCACCAGCTGCTGCTGCTGCTGCAGCAGCGGTGCTGCCTCCTGCTGCTGCAGCTGTGCAGCTCCTGCTGCTGCTGCTGCTCTGCAGGGTTATACCTTCTGCTGTTCAGGCTGAAGTTCAGGGTAGCGGCGTCGCCTCTTGCCCCAGCGCAGCGGAAAATCCGCCTGATTGTCATCTGGGGGGCAGCAGCCGTCACTGGCGGCTGCAAGGGGCTGCGGCGGCTGCGACGGCTGGCTGCTTGCGGCGGCTGCTGCGACGGCTGGGGTGGTGCAAGCTTCTTGTGGGGCCTGACAGGGCAGCTTGCTGCCGTGATCTGCAAGCCAGGGCACAAACAAACACGGGGCATGAGACCATAACAATCAACACAGCAGCACGGGTACGTACATCCATGAATGTTGTACGAGCCTGGAATTGGGTACAGCGCATGCAGCTGTTGGTGTCAGAAGCAAGCCAGCATTGCCAGTTCCATAGCGTGCAACCGTGAGTGTGCAAAATCAGGCTGTGCCACCATCTGAAAGCTAGGCTGCATGGCTCAATGAAAATGATGTGAGGTGTGGCTGCTCTTGATAGGGAGGCGTCACACTTGGAAAATGCACACTCGACAGAAACTATGAAGCAAAAGACACGAGATGCCTGCCCCGTCTTGTGTTTTGGCCTTGTTTTTGCAAGTCAAAGCTTTGCTGCCTGTTACTGGTCACTGCCTGAAAGTGCCATGACTGCACCTGCCAAGTAGCGACACTGCCACAATGCAAACTGCTTGACATACCTGATAGTTTGCATTGAGTGCTGCGGCGGCCGTTGCGGCTGCTGCTTTCGCTGCGGCACCAGTGTGGCTGTAGGACTCTGGCCCCCACCCTCCCACCCACCACCATGACAACCACCCATGTCCACGGGACAAGCACACTGCTGCCACGGCAGCGGGGAACTGCTCAGCTGCTGCTGCTGCTGCCATAGCATCTGCTGTTGCTGCTGGTAAAGGTGCTGCTGCAACAGCTCGTGTTCCTGCTGCTGCTGCAGGTGCTCCAACACCGCCTGTTGCTGCAGCGACTGCTGTGTGTCCCTGTGTCACCACGTGGTTCGACCCCCCTAACGCACCATCTGCCGCTGCTGCTGCTGGTGCCGCTGCTGCTGGTGGCGCTGTTGCTGAGTGCGGGGCAGTAGCCAGCGGCACTTGATTTCACTACACCGGGCCTGCAGGCCTTCCAGGCGCTCCTGTGGAGCCGCTGTCATGAGCGCTGCTGCTGCCAGCACAACTCCTTGGCAAGGCATTCGCTCTGCAGGCAAGCAGCACCCTTGTGGCTGCGCACACCCTACCCCCACTGACCTTGGCGGCCTACTGCTGCAAACACCACCAGCACCACCAGCAGCAGCAGCAGCAGCAGCGGTCACATCCTGCAGCAGCAGTGCTGTGGGTGAGCCTGCAGCAGCCCGTGGGGGAAGCAGCTGCCAGGTGCAGGTGCTCTTGAAACGGCTGGTGACCCCGGGGGTCCTGCGGCATGCACTCAACACCCTGCCAGGCCTGTTGCTGCTGCTGCTGCTGCCAGGGCTGCTGCTGCTGCTGCTGCTGGTGGTGGTAGGCGAGGTGGTTCTGCTTATTCTGGAAAGGCTGTTGAAGGGGCTGCTGCCCCATAGACTCCTCATCCAGCGAGCCCCAAGAACACCTGTTGGCAGCAGCAGCAGCAGGTGCCCTGCCTGCTGTTCCTGCAGGCGGCGGCAGCGCAGCACCATTGCCAGCAGCCATGCAACCGTTGGCAGCGGGGGAGGGGCCCCGGGACCACTCACCCCCACGGCCGACCGCCGCGTGACAGAAGGCTGTGGGAATGAGGCCGCTGCTTGCTGCTGCTGCTGCTTCTGGGGCGCTGCTGCGTCACCATCTTGCCTGCTCAGCCGGTGCCCTGCTGGCGCTACTGCTGCTGCTTGCTGCTGCTGGGTCCTGCCCTGCCTGACTGTTTGGCGGGCTGCACATGTCCAACACATCCAGGGCCAGTGGCAAGCTGAAGCTGAGCAGCACACCGGCAGCAACCACACCCCTGGGGGAGGGCCGGCCTTCTGCTGCGGCATCCTGGGCTGTGGCATCTGCAAGGGGTGCATTGCAGAAGTGCTGTCTCAGCCCGTGCAGCTGCGGCCTACCACTGCACAGGCTGGCTCCTGGACGTGTGCTGCAAGCCGGCTGCTGCAGCAGGGTGTGGGCCTGCAAACGCACCAAGTGTGTTATAGCAGGAAACTCATGTGAGGGTTTCACAGTAGGGGTGGTGTCAACAGGTGCCTGACCTGCAGGTGGTCATCATGTTGTGCAAGTGTCATGGGTTGTTGAGGGTTGACGGACCGTTGAAATGTCTCAAGATACTGAGCAGGCACGTGCATCGTGCTTGTGAAGTAGTTATCAGCGCCTGAACATTTTCTAGCACTTGCAGCGCTAATGCACATGTGTCATACTGCATTAGCTTAGGGTGCAGCTGTGTACAAGCTGGCGCCAGGTGCTGCCTGCAGCAGAATGGTGCCCAGCTGAAGAGTGAAGGGCGTCAACACCAGCATGTAAGTACTCTTTCTTGATTCATGAGCATCCGACAGGCAATGGCCTGCTGAAACAGAACACTGACATGTGGAAGCCATACCTGGTGTGCTGCTGCAGTTGCATCGTGGCCAAGCGCATCATAGTGCCTTTGCCACCCGTACATATCAATGAATAACTGTCAGCGAAAACAAAGGCAGCACGTGGGGCTTAACTCTGACGTCCAGCTGCAACCACCTTCTCGTGTGCCTCCCCTCCCCGAAGATTATTCGAGCTGCTACACGCGTACGGGCTGTCACTAGGAGCACAAAGAACGCAATGCGCACTAGGGGGAGAGCGGATGCATGATGACACCATTTTCGGTCCAGGTCAACACACAGGTCGCAAGTGGTCCAACACACAACCCACACGAAGCTCAACTGCTATCTTGTACTACAGCCATCAACATGTTGAAGCTCAACTTTCGAAGGCGATCAGTGTAGCCCTGATCGTACTCGGCGGGCCAGTCTGGTGAGCTGTCCCGCAGGCCATGAGTGCCGGAGTGCAACAGGAGGGAGCATGGTGATATACATAGACAGCTTGCAAATAAGTATTGTGAGGCCTGAGGGCCAACAGAAGCACCTTCGGCGCTGGGAGGCGACTGGCCTCTGTCTTGCTGGCTACATATGTAGTGACGCAGTAGAACACTGACCTGCTCAGATTGCTGCTAGGGTGTACACCACATGATAACGTCATCGACGAACGGCGCCGCACAGTGAGACAAACCAGCTGCTGCCAGCTCCTTCTCCATAACCCGCTGGAAAATTGCCGTGGCGTTCACGTGACCAAAACACAGCCGCGTGTAGGTCATCGCTTGCCACTGTCGGGTGCGTGGAAGGCCACGTGCTGCTGCGCCTCTTCGCTCAGGTTGAGCTGCCAAAAGCCCGCTCTAAAGTCCGCCTTGACCAAGAATTTGTGCCCCCTAATTCGCCTAAACAGTTCTTCCGGTAGTGGCAGGCCGTAACTGTCCACCACTGTGTTGCCGTTGACGTTGCGCAGGTCGATGCAGAACCGCTTGTCGGTCCAGCTACCGTCGGGTGCTCGCTTCATAGGCAACGTGATAGCTGAAGCATGCGGACAGGTCGTTGGAATTTCTTTTACGATGCCCGCATCCAGCATCTCCTGCACCTTCTCCTTGGCAAACTTCACCTCCTCTTCTGTGTAGCGTCTGGGTGCGCTCCACATACGTTTGGAGGGATCGATCAGTTTGAAGTCAGCTACGTCCCCTGTGTAGCCAGGCAAGTCCTGCAGACTGTAAGCAAATGCCCCTCGCTCCTCCAACAGCATCTGCACCAGCTGGTCCATTTGTGCAGGCGATGCATCTGGGTGGTTGCCCAAGATCCATTTGCCCTCATCGTGCACTGTCCATCTGGCGTCATGCACATCTTCTGTTGCGCCATCGGGCCCAAGTTGGTCCAGAGCTGCTGGGTCGGCCTGGTACCACTTCACTTGGCCAGAATCATGCTCTGCTGTAGCAGCGAAACCTACTGCAATGCAGGTTGGCAAGCTCCTGCTGCAGCAAGTGCATGTTGAGGTGTGGTGGGACGCCATGTGGCAGGGGAAAGTAGCCAGCTTGCAGTGCTGATCCAGTGGCTGCTGCCCCAATGCTGTTGGTAACCTGCATTGCTGCTGTGGAGCACAGCACTGAGAAGAAACAGAGTAGGCACATCAGCACTGTGCGCGCAGTGATGACCTTGCCAGAGTGACGCACTGTGGCGACCACAGAGACCTTTGTTTGCGGTGCGTCCTGCTCTGCCGTCGGTTGCAAGCCAGGGCCTGGCCTGGGCCCTCTGTTGTGCCGACGCTTGCGTGCGCGCCGTGTGTCGCCAAGGTTGTTAGTGGGCACAGGTTCTGCCACATTATACTCCCTTGCGCGCATGGGGTTGCCTGGGCGCACTGCTGCTCCCGCCATGCTGACCAATCCACGCATGATCTTTGAGGGGTACTTCCTCAGCGGCAAGTCCACAAAGAAGTGGAACATGCCTAGCAGCAGCAGCACCATGTGTGTCGTGATCCAGCTGATGCCCGGCAGCAGCTGACCAGCGCCTTGGACCAGTCAAAGCCCCATAGCTTGCCTGCTGGCTCCTCCAGTGGCTGCTGTGCTTCTGCCTGCTCCTGCTCCTGCTCCTGCTGTTGCTGCTGCTGCTGCCGCCCCCTGCCCTTGCGGCCGCGCCCACGCCGGCGCCTGCGCTTGTTGTGCTCACCCCCAGTTTGTTGTTGCAGCCAAGCATCTGCTGCACTGCCATGAGGGCTGAAATACTCGATGTCAGCAGTCACTGGGTTGTAAGCATCCACCAGCTCTGGAGACTGTCGCTGTCACTGCCTGTGCACAGCTCAGGCATAGCGGTTGACCCAGTGGAGCTGCTGCTGTCCAAGTCCTCTTGCACCTGCTGTGGCACACCACCATTCAGGCCCAGGTGGTCCAAGTACCAGCGATCGTTCACTTCAAATGGCCCAGCATCCAGTTCTGTGATAACTCCTGCCTGAAGCAGCCGTTCGAGCTCTGCATTGGCTAGAGTGTTCTCCTCTGCAGTAAACGGCCTGTAGTTGATGCCCGGCACTGCTGCTGCTGAGCCCTCAAGCTCCTCTGTGTCCCTGCTGTCCTCCTCCCAGATGGTGGCAGCCGCCATGTTGCCACTGCTGATGCTGCTGTTGCCGTTCTTGACATAGCCACGCACGGGAATGCCGTGTATAATGTCAAGCCTGCCCTGTGCTGCCTTGGGACGGAAGCATAGCATGTTGAGGGCTGGATCCACATACCCAAACACCGGCAGCAGTGTCTTCTTGTCCAAGCACACCTTAAACATGCCACCCGCGTCTCCCTCCAGCACCCAAGCACACGGAACGGGCAGGACTGCTGCCAGTGGGTGTCCCTTGGCAAGTGTGAGAACCAGCGGTCCTGTCCTGCCGATAATCTTCTTGGACGGCAGCCCATCAATGCCCTTGACAGACGGCACCTGATTTGTTCTGAAGATGTAAGTACCCCACTCGCCACAAGCCACCTCAGTGAACAGCAGCAGTGTGGCACCTGAGTCCTGGAACGCCATATCTACTAGCACATCACGCCCATCCGGGGTGTTAGTGTCAATCCTTCCTGTTTGTTCGTGCCCACCAGGAAGTCCAGCGTCACAGGCATTGACTGGCGTAGGGTGTAATCGATTGCCACTGGCTTGAAGCCATACTGCAGCATGACTGACTCCAGGAGGCTGCGGCTGCTTGCCGCCGCTGCTGCAACAGGGCCACAGCGCCCAGAACTGCTGCTGGACACCATGCTGGCAGTACCCTTTGCTGCTGTTGCCTCCTGCAGAGCCTGCTGCCCTCCCTGCTGTGCACTGCTGCTACCATGTGCTCCACCAGCCTCCTGCACACCCAGAAGGTCTCCAAAAGCAGATACCCTGCTCGCCACAAACCGCTGAATGTCAAGCAGCGTGTGCAGTAGCCCCCTGCTGGTGCCGTCCAGCTCTCCTAAGCCAGCAACCAGTGCATTGGTGATGCGTGGCATGGAACGCATGGCATTCAGGTCTGTAGGAAGAGCTGAGGGTGGTAGGAAGCCCTTGGGCACAGGCTGCCTGACACCCTGCCCTGCTGCACTGCACCAGCTCCTGCCTGTGCACGTGTCCCAACCAGTGCATACTCATGTCCCGTTGAGTCAAAGAGCCCACCTGCCAGATCCTGCTGCCAGTCTGCTAAGCCCACATAACAGAAAGAGGGCCCAAAGTGCATTGTTTCCTGCTGCTGCTCCTCACTCACATACCCGCCTGCATCCGGCAGCACCATCATTGCTGCTTGTTCACCGGTGCTGTCGCCAACTGCACCAGTGATAGCCAGCGGTGTGTGAGAGGGTGGCAGCCCTGCCATTGGCTGCTGCATTGCCGAGCCGCCCATGGGCCAGTAGCTGGAACCAGCAGACCCCATGCCTGTCATGTAAGCTGCATAAGCCCCATACGGCTCTGCTGCTGCGCCATAAGCCATGTTCATGTACCGCTGCTGCTGTGTGTGCTGTCCAATGAACTGCTGCATAGCTGGCGGCAGCTTGTTGCTCTGCATCATCCTCCGCAGCAGCTCCTTGCAACGCCCCAGCCGTGGCTTCAGCTTCTGCTGCATGCAGCGGGAGATGTAGTGCACCATCCCTGCTCAGGTGCACGCTCCGTGGGGCCCTCCCACTTCTCTGGAGCCAGCTCTGGCTTGTCCATATAGCAGACACCATCTGAGTGGCCCTTGGCAAAGCCACAGATGACACACGCCATAACTGCTGACCCAACACCCAAGCCAGGTGGCCCTGCGTACTGCTGCTGCCTGCCGTTGCTGCCACCATAGCCCCTGTTACCCTGCTGTTTTCTGGCTTGTTGTAAGCCCTTGGCAGCCCTTGCCCAGTCCTGCCGGTGCTGCGCCTGCTCCTGCTGCTGCCATAGCCACTGCCTGCTGCACCATGATTGCCAGCGTGTTGACGTCCAAGGTTCCAGCGCTGCTGCCAATGCTGCTGCTGCTTTTGTTGGCAGTGCTGCCCTCCTGCGCTGCTGCCATAGCCAGCCCCGCCATGCGCCTGCCCTTGCAGTCTTGGTTCAGGTGTGGCCGCTTTGTTGCAGGACAGTCCAGGCAGACAGCAGAGGGGTCCTTGGGGTCGATCTCCGCCATGTCAAAGCCCTTGGTGATGAGCAGCTTCTCACGCGCACCCATCTTGCTGAGGTACTGCTGTGTAGCCTCATTCTCCGGCGAGAACGCAGCAGCGTCTGCACCAGTGTACTCTCCTCACCTGCGCGCCGGGCGTTCTTGCTGCTTCCAGCTCCCACACTGCTGTTGCCCACCATAATCAATGCCTGCTGCGCCAGCACGCCATCCTGGATGGAGGTTCTTCTCGAATTGCTGAACTTGGTCAGCTAGTGATTCCAGCGCAATGTGAGTTCTGTTGGACGCATAGTACTCCTCCTTGCGCTGCCGTGCAAACTGCCTGCTGCTGGCATTGCTGAGACCCTTGCAGAAGGTGGTAATGTCTGCACCTGCTGGCACAATGCCCAGTGTCTTGACACTCTCATACAGCACTGCCACGCGCTGCGCAAACTCCTGCACCTGCCTGCTGCCCTGGGAACCCTCACTCTGCAGCTGGTAGAACTCAGCCTGCTCCTTGCTGCTGGCCACTCCGTATGCTGCGTCCATCATACACCAGAAAAGCTCCATGACACAGCTGTGAGGGCTCCACTTCCTCATCCCCACAGTCATGAAGTATTTATTGTCCTGCGTGCTCTTGACCAGCCTGTCACTGAGCGTTTTGAAGAAGCCCAGCATAGCAGTTTGCATAGGATCTGTTGTTGCAGGAGGCAGGCCGCCGCCGCCACCGCCGCTGCTGTTGCCAGTTGAGTCCTGCTGCTGCACAAGTGGCGAAGAGTTTGCTGTCAGCGCCTGCTCCAGCCCAACACTGTCCTCAAGTGCCCAGCCCTTGGCAACCGCAGCAATGTGTACTTTCTCATACCTCTCCTTGATCAATGCTGCCAGCGTCTGCTCTGCCAAGTCACTGTTGGGGTGACGCTTGCGCACAAACTCCAGAGCAGCTGCTTCCAGCTCCTGTGGAGGATACCAGCCCTGGTCAGCAGCCCTGACATGTTTCTCCAAGACCTGCCCAGCCTGCTCCACTGCTTTGGCACCATCGGAGCGTATGACAGTCAACTGGGCAATCTCGGCAATCTCTTCACCAGAGTGCTTGTCCAGCTTCTTGTCCATGGCTGCATTGCGCTTTTGGCCCTGGTTCCACCTGACAGCACGCTGCCATTCTCCGAAGGAATCCACTCCAGGCTGTCCAGACCATAGCTTTGGTATCATGGAGTTGCTGCTGCTGCTTCCAGAGTCCAGCTTGCCCCCAAAAGACAGACTGCCAAGGCCAGCCATGCTGCTGGTGGCCTGCTCGAAGAGTGGATTGGTGAAAACAAGAGTGCTGTCCTCCTGCTGCTCGCCAATGTGCTGATCCTGGTCACCAGAGTAGCTGATCAGTCCAGAGCCCAAATTCTCCTGGTTGTCAGCGCCACCTGCTTCCTCCGACGCACGCACTTGACCAACAGCTTGCCGAACCACCGATTGGAACTGCTCCGAAAGCGATCCAGACGTTGGAAATGGCTGCTGTCCACGCCTGCCCGCTGAAGAAGCCAGCCTGGAAATGGGCCAGCTCTGAAATGCACCAGTGGATCTTCCCAAAAACCCACGCAAGTAAACTATAATAGTATTTAAAAACACCTTAATGCTTACTAGACGCGCCGCGATGCCCCCAGTAGCCAGGCACGTGGCAGCGCCCACCACCCACTAGTGGCCCTTTCACTAGCGCCCGCAGTTGAGCACTAGCGAGCTACTACAAGTGTATAAATGCAAATGTGGCACTCGGCTTGTGGTTTGCTGCCTAAAGCTTGCAGCAATGATGCTTCGCAGCCAGCTGGCTGCTCTGAGGGTAGCAGATACTCACTTGTAGTCCTTTGCAAAGTGTTGATGCGCTGTATGAATGTATGAGTGATGTTCAGGCACCCGGTTCGACCACAGGTCGCTGCTGGGGCTGGTTGCTGCACCTGTGCGCTCTGAATTGGGGATTCAAATGAGCGAGTACTCGGGAAACACTGCCAGAAGTTTACACCAAGCACTGTCAAAGCCGAGTGCGACGCACAGAGCACCACAGCGGCACAAAGGAATCGGCACTGCAGGCGGTAAACCCTGAACCCGCCAGTGATCCTTCACCGTGCATCGCAGCACCAAACTCATCGCATACAACTCCCAAGCACTTAACCACCAATAATAGCACTGCCACGCAGCAGTATCTGGCATGATCTGATATCACCCAGAGTCCTTGTTGACTCAACATGATTAGTCAACTATCACACTGATTCTGCTAAGGCATGTGTTGTATAGCCTTGTACACAGCATAACCTTCCTGTGAGGATTACTGCTCACTCAGCAGGAATCGGTCAGTGTAGCTGCTGCTCGTGTCAGCCCTTACAATCACCTTGTACTGTTCATAGCTGCACCTGTCTGGTGGACGCACCCACCGCATCGCTTTTATCTTTGAAACTTTCTCACATTTGAGTGAGATGTGCTGAAAAAGGCACGCAAGC
>VIIQ02000557.1:0-184659 GCA_007449985.2 Desmodesmus armatus
GGTGTGGTGGGACGCCATGTGGCAGGGGAAAGTAGCCCGCTTGCAGTGCTGATCCAGTGGCTGCTGCCCCAATGCTGTTGGTAACCTGCATTGCTGCTGTGGAGCACAGCACAGAAGAAACAGAGTAGGCACATCAGCACTGTGCGCGCAGTGATGACCTTGCCAGAGTGACGCACTGTGGCGACCACAGAGACCTTTGTTTGCGGTGCGTCCTGCTCTGCCGTCGGTTGCAAGCCAGGGCCTGGCCTGGGCCCTCTGTTGTGCCGACGCTTGCGTGCGCGCCGTGTGTCGCCAAGGTTGTTAGTGGGCACAGGTTCTGCCACATTATACTCCCTTGCGCGCATGGGGTTGCCTGGGCGCACTGCTGCTCCCGCCATGCTGACCAATCCACGCATGATCTTTGAGGGGTACTTCTCAGCGGCAAGTCACAAGCAAAGAAGCATGCCTAGCAGCAGCACACATGTGTGTCGTGATCCAGCTGATGCCCGGCAGCAGCTGACCAGCAGCCTTGGACCAGTCAAAGCCCCATAGCTTGCCTGCTGGCTCCTCCAGTGGCTGCTGTGCTTCTGCCTGCTCCTGCTCCTGCTCCTGCTGTTGCTGCTGCTGCTGCCGCCCCCTGCCCTTGCGGCCGCGCCCACGCCGGCGCCTGCGCTTGTTGTGCTCACCCCCAGTTTGTGTTGCAGCCAAGCATCTGCTGCACTGCCATGAGGGCTGAAATACTCGATGTCAGCAGTCACTGGGTTGTAAGCATCCACCAGCTCTGGGAGACTGTCGCTGTCACTGCCTGTGCACAGCTCAGGCATAGCGGTTGACCCAGTGGAGCTGCTGCTGTCCAAGTCCTCTTGCACCTGCTGTGGCACACCACCATTCAGGCCCAGGTGGTCCAAGTACCAGCGATCGTTCACTTCAAATGGCCCAGCATCCAGTTCTGTGATAACTCCTGCCTGAAGCAGCCGTTCGAGCTCTGCATTGGCTAGAGTGTTCTCCTCTGCAGTAAACGGCCTGTAGTTGATGCCCGGCACTGCTGCTGCTGAGCCCTCAAGCTCCTCTGTGTCCTGCTGTCCTCCTCCCAGATGGTGGCAGCCGCCATGTTGCCACTGCTGATGCTGCTGTTGCCGTTCTTGACATAGCCACGCACGGGAATGCCGTGTATAATGTCAAGCCTGCCCTGTGCTGCCTTGGGACGGAAGCATAGCATGTTGAGGGCTGGATCCACATACCCAAACACCGGCAGCAGTGTCTTCTTGTCCAAGCACACCTTAAACATGCCACCCGCGTCTCCCTCCAGCACCCAAGCACACGGAACGGGCAGGACTGCTGCCAGTGGGTGTCCCTTGGCAAGTGTGAGAACCAGCGGTCCTGTCCTGCCGATAATCTTCTTGGACGGCAGCCCATCAATGCCCTTGACAGACGGCACCTGATTTGTTCTGAAGATGTAAGTACCCCACTCGCCACAAGCCACCTCAGTGAACAGCAGCAGTGTGGCACCTGAGTCCTGGAACGCCATATCTACTAGCACATCACGCCCATCCGGGGTTGTTAGTGTCAATCCTTCCTGTTTGTTCGTGCCCACCAGGAAGTCCAGCGTCACAGGCATTGACTGGCGTAGGGTGTAATCGATTGCCACTGGCTTGAAGCCATACTGCAGCATGACTGACTCCAGGAGGCTGCGGCTGCTTGCCGCCGCTGCTGCAACAGGGCCACAGCGCCCAGAACTGCTGCTGGACACCATGCTGGCAGTACCCTTTGCTGCTGTTGCCTCCTGCAGAGCCTGCTGCCCTCCTGCTGTGCACTGCTGCTACCATGTGCTCCACCACCTCCTGCACACCCAGAAGGTCTCCAAAAGCAGATACCCTGCTCGCCACAAACCGCTGAATGTCAAGCAGCGTGTGCAGTAGCCCCCTGCTGGTGCCGTCCAGCTCTCCTAAGCCAGCAACCAGTGCATTGGTGATGCGTGGCATGGAACGCATGGCATTCAGGTCTGTAGGAAGAGCTGAGGGTGGTAGGAAGCCCTTGGGCACAGGCTGCCTGACAACCCTGCCCTGCTGCACTGCACCAGCTCCTGCCTGTGCACGTGTCCCAACCAGTGCATACTCATGTCCCGTTGAGTCAAAGAGCCCACCTGCCAGATCCTGCTGCCAGTCTGCTAAGCCCACATAACAGAAAGAGGGCCCAAAGTGCATTGTTTCCTGCTGCTGCTCCTCACTCACATACCCGCCTGCATCCGGCAGCACCATCATTGCTGCTTGTTCACCGGTGCTGTCGCCAACTGCACCAGTGATAGCCAGCGGTGTGTGAGAGGGTGGCAGCCCTGCCATTGGCTGCTGCATTGCCGAGCCGCCCATGGGCCAGTAGCTGGAACCAGCAGACCCCATGCCTGTCATGTAAGCTGCATAAGCCCCATACGGCTCTGCTGCTGCGCCATAAGCCATGTTCATGTACCGCTGCTGCTGTGTGTGCTGTCCAATGAACTGCTGCATAGCTGGCGGCAGCTTGTTGCTCTGCATCATCCTCCGCAGCAGCTCCTTGCAACGCCCCAGCCGTGGCTTCAGCTTCTGCTGCATGCAGCGGGAGATGTAGTGCACCATCCCCTGCTCAGGTGCACGCTCCGTGGGGCCCTCCCACTTCTCTGGAGCCAGCTCTGGCTTGTCCATATAGCAGACACCATCTGAGTGGCCCTTGGCAAAGCCACAGATGACACACGCCATAACTGCTGACCCAACACCCAAGCCAGGTGGCCCTGCGTACTGCTGCTGCCTGCCGTTGCTGCCACCATAGCCCCTGTTACCCCTGCTGTTTTCTGGCTTGTTGTAAGCCCTTGGCAGCCCTTGCCCCAGTCCTGCCGGTGCTGCGCCTGCTCCTGCTGCTGCCATAGCCACTGCCTGCTGCACCATGATTGCCAGCGTGTTGACGTCCAAGGTTCCAGCGCTGCTGCCAATGCTGCTGCTGCTTTTGTTGGCAGTGCTGCCCTCCTGCGCTGCTGCCATAGCCAGCCCCGCCATGCGCCTGCCCTTGCAGTCTTGGTTCAGGTGTGGCCGCTTTGTTGCAGGACAGTCCAGGCAGACAGCAGAGGGGTCCTTGGGGTCGATCTCCGCCATGTCAAAGCCCTTGGTGATGAGCAGCTTCTCACGCGCACCCATCTTGCTGAGGTACTGCTGTGTAGCCTCATTCTCCCGGCGAGAACGCAGCAGCGTCTGCACCAGTGTACTCTCCTCACCTGCGCGCCGGCGTTCTTGCTGCTTCCAGCTCCCACACTGCTGTTGCCCACCATAATCAATGCCTGCTGCGCCAGCACGCCATCCTGGTGGAGGTTCTTCTCGAATTGCTGAACTTGGTCAGCTAGTGATTCCAGCGCAATGTGAGTTCTGTTGGACGCATAGTACTCCTCCTTGCGCTGCCGTGCAAACTGCCTGCTGCTGGCATTGCTGAGACCCTTGCAGAAGGTGGTAATGTCTGCACCTGCTGGCACAATGCCCAGTGTCTTGACACTCTCATACAGCACTGCCACGCGCTGCGCAAACTCCTGCACCTGCCTGCTGCCCTGGGAACCCTCACTCTGCAGCTGGTAGAACTCAGCCTGCTCCTTGCTGCTGGCCACTCCGTATGCTGCGTCCATCATACACCAGAAAAGCTCCATGACACAGCTGTGAGGGCTCCACTTCCTCATCCCCACAGTCATGAAGTATTTATTGTCCTGCGTGCTCTTGACCAGCCTGTCACTGAGCGTTTTGAAGAAGCCCAGCATAGCAGTTTGCATAGGATCTGTTGTTGCAGGAGGCAGGCCGCCGCCGCCACCGCCGCTGCTGTTGCCAGTTGAGTCCTGCTGCTGCACAAGTGGCGAAGAGTTTGCTGTCAGCGCCTGCTCCAGCCCAACACTGTCCTCAAGTGCCCAGCCCTTGGCAACCGCAGCAATGTGTACTTTCTCATACCTCTCCTTGATCAATGCTGCCAGCGTCTGCTCTGCCAAGTCACTGTTGGGGTGACGCTTGCGCACAAACTCCAGAGCAGCTGCTTCCAGCTCCTGTGGAGGATACCAGCCCTGGTCAGCAGCCCTGACATGTTTCTCCAAGACCTGCCCAGCCTGCTCCACTGCTTTGGCACCATCGGAGCGTATGACAGTCAACTGGGCAATCTCGGCAATCTCTTCACCAGAGTGCTTGTCCAGCTTCTTGTCCATGGCTGCATTGCGCTTTTGGCCCTGGTTCCACCTGACAGCACGCTGCCATTCTCCGAAGGAATCCACTCCAGGCTGTCCAGACCATAGCTTTGGTATCATGGAGTTGCTGCTGCTGCTTCCAGAGTCCAGCTTGCCCCCAAAAGACAGACTGCCAAGGCCAGCCATGCTGCTGGTGGCCTGCTCGAAGAGTGGATTGGTGAAAACAAGAGTGCTGTCCTCCTGCTGCTCGCCAATGTGCTGATCCTGGTCACCAGAGTAGCTGATCAGTCCAGAGCCCAAATTCTCCTGGTTGTCAGCGCCACCTGCTTCCTCCGACGCACGCACTTGACCAACAGCTTGCCGAACCACCGATTGGAACTGCTCCGAAAGCGATCCAGACGTTGGAAATGGCTGCTGTCCACGCCTGCCCGCTGAAGAAGCCAGCCTGGAAATGGGCCAGCTCTGAAATGCACCAGTGGATCTTCCCAAAAACCCACGCAAGTAAACTATAATAGTATTTAAAACACCTTAATGCTTACTAGACGCGCCGCGATGCCCCCAGTAGCCAGGCACGTGGCAGCGCCCACCACCCACTAGTGGCCCTTTCACTAGCGCCCGCAGTTGAGCACTAGCGAGCTACTACAAGTGTATAAATGCAAATGTGGCACTCGGCTTGTGGTTTGCTGCCTAAAGCTTGCAGCAATGATGCTTCGCAGCCAGCTGGCTGCTCTGAGGGTAGCAGATACTCACTTGTAGTCCTTTGCAAAGTGTTGATGCGCTGTATGAATGTATGAGTGATGTTCAGGCACCCGGTTCGACCACAGGTCGCTGCTGGGGCTGGTTGCTGCACCTGTGCGCTCTGAATTGGGGATTCAAATGAGCGAGTACTCGGGAAACACTGCCAGAAGTTTACACCAAGCACTGTCAAAGCCGAGTGCGACGCACAGAGCACCACAGCGGCACAAAGGAATCGGCACTGCAGGCGGTAAACCCTGAACCCGCCAGTGATCCTGTGCATCGCAGCACCAAACTCATCGCATACAACTCCCAAGCACTTAACCACCAATAATAGCACTGCCACGCAGCAGTATCTGGCATGATCTGATATCACCCAGAGTCCTTGTTGACTCAACATGATTAGTCAACTATCACACTGATTCTGCTAAGGCATGTGTTGTATAGCCTTGTACACAGCATAACCTTCCTGTGAGGATTACTGCTCACTCAGCAGGAATCGGTCAGTGTAGCTGCTGCTCGTGTCACAGCAGCTGAGTGGGGCACGCCGCTGAACGGGTAGTGTGGGCTCTGATGCAGGGGCAGGTGTGCGTCATGCATTCATACACCATGCACCGTTGGCCAGCGACGTCATGATCATAGACAACAACACTGTCCACGACCAAAACGGCAAATTGAGCCAGCCCACCCTCACCAACCAAGACTCCTTGCACTATCAACCTGCTTGCAAGCAAATTGGGCTGCAAGCCGTGACCACCACACTGTATCTGCTGTAGGCATACTCAAGTGTGCTGTGCTGTCAACTATCTAGATCTGGCCAGATCTGGCCAGGGTGTGCTACCCCTTAGCCCTGCCAAGCAAGTGGCAGTGGTGAGAGCACCCTGCTGTATGACAGTGGTGAAAGCACCTTTGATTCTTGGCACAGACCAGGTTGACCCAGGCCCACCCTTGCGCAAGTGCCCTAGCAGTACACCAATTCAACAACAGTACCGAATCACAAAGGCTGTGGGTGGACGACCAACAGGCCGCTGTTTGTGACTGTCCACTCGCCAGGTGACTAGCGGCCAGCAAGCCATGTCGTGCGCCATGCTTGAAGCGCAGGTGCTTGACGATCACCTCAAGACAGGTACCCCACAACAGCAGCATGCGGTACCAAAATATTCACACACACCTGTGTTGCAACCACGCTGCAGAGCACCCCTCACCAGCACATTATAGAATGATGCTATGTTGACATCATATCATCCCCTCACCCCCCCCCCCCCCCCCGCAAAGGAAGCTGCAACATTGGCTTTGCAGCCAACTGTGGCGGGCCACAACAGATAGATAGGCTGACCAATAGCCAGCAGTGCAGTTTGGTGGCTATGGTCAGCGTCACAAAAGCATGAATCCAGCAGACACTTGCAACTGCACCCCTTGTCCTTAAGGACAAGGCTTGTTCGATTGAACATCCCCCATGCAACAGGGGGGCTGCTTGGGCACCTGGCCCAAGCATCTGGTCCGAGGGAGGCACAACTGCAAACGCATGAAGTCTGCTGAGCGATGCTGCAGCCAGCACAAGCAGCATGTGTCAAAACAGCCGATAGGGCTGAACACAGATCATCCAACACATGGACACGTGTCCATGTCCCAAGAATGCGTGAGCAGAAGGCGCGGCATTGAGGCACAGCGCTTCACCCAGCACTCTCACACAAAGGTATGCAGTGGCCACCACTGTTCCGGTCCCTGCACCCCCTGGACTGATGGCCCTGGGGACTTGCATTTACTGAAACCACACACCACACAATAACACCTAGGGTCACCAGACGTCCGCAAATCCCACCAAAAAACATTGTCCGTAAAATCCTACCACAGTGAAATCAATGATGACATGCCTGATAGGCCAAAGTTGCCCTGCATCTGCATGGCAGCACATAGCGATGCATGTGCCTGCATTGTGTCCGGAGTAGCAGCCGCTGTGGCTGAGCTGCTGTGCATGTGTCACCCGGCACGCTTGCTGTGCCAGGGCTTGTGTCAACCCAAAGAATGAGAAGCAATAAGTGGGACTTAGTGAGATTAGCAACAATCACGCTGATTGTGTGGTGCCTCAGAGAAGAGGCAGCCCGGTGTCAGTCAATCAATCCCGCCTGTTGGCTCGCAGCAATGCTGCATTGCACAGGCACCAGTTCCTGGACATGCAGCCCTAGCCTGTTGAGCTCAGTGCTACGGGCAGTTGCCCCTATGCCTTCTTGGCCTGTTTCTTGCCCGTGTCGTGCTGTGGGGCCCTGCCTGTGAGTGCACAGTCCCCTGCAGGCAGCATGGCGTCCAGTACCCCTGCACAGTGACGGGTCAGGCCACAAGCACACCCAGCAGCACAGGCTGATGCCTTGCTGGCAGGTGCTGCCTGCTGCTGCTGCTGGCACTGCTGCTGGTGCTGCTGGGGAGGGTGGTTGTCAAAGCCTTGATCGTGCAGGGCGAGGGCGAACAGTAGGAATTCACTGGCCGCAGGGTCGCAGCTGCTGACCAGGCCATCATCGTGGCAGCTGTGGCAGCTGTCAGAGCTGGCGCTGCGAGTGACTGAGGCTCCACAAACGCTGCTGTCATTTTCAATGAAACAGTCTTGAAAAGGGGTCAGGCTGTAGAGCTCGAAGGGGTCGAACACTGCAGACTTGTTGCAGGGTGAGCCCCGCCTGCCTTCCATGGAGGTTGCCTGCGGTTGGGCACACCCCAAGATGTCAGCAAAGCAAGTTCGGTGCATGTGTTCGGACTCAACAGCTCCTTGACATGTCGTGAAAGCCGTTCTTGGCCTGTCCAGCCGGGCTGATAACCATGGACATGTCATGAGCAGATATGCTGCGGCCTGTATGAAGCATGCTACGAGCTCAGGATCTCACCATCGTGATACTTGGTAGCTCAAACTACTTGTAAGGCGAACATAGAGCCACACCGCGTGAAGATAGTCAAGTCGATGCACTTGTGAGATGTGTGAGCCTTTCAGAGAGGCTGATGCCTCTAAACATTGACTGAAACATTGGAAAAAACCATCCCATCTGCGGGTGCCCGTGCTCTTCTCCATGAACGAACAGTCATCTTCCCGTCAACAGTGTGAGACGGTCCACGATGGTGGCAAACCCAATTGGAAGTGTGCATTTTTCGCGTAGTGTGAGTGAATGTGACCAAGGCTGCTGACAGTATCAACTAGCACAGTGTCGCGATCGTTTGTTTCGGGCGTGCCACAGGTGGGCGATGTCCTCTCTTCTGTGGTGAACTGAAGTTTGGGTTTTGGCTCTTGCTGGATCATCTGTTCACCCGTCCACGCTGCTGACCTGGACACTTCCAATGCTGGTGTGGCCCTGCAGGCAGCCTGAAGAGAAGCTGAAGACCCACGTGCAGTGCATGCCTACTACCAACATCAAGTGGCAGTTGCCAGCATGCAGTGCCTGACAAACAGACGCCTGCTCCAGCAACAGCGCACAGCAACAGGACCTGTTGGGCGCTGTCTTCAGCCTCTGCGCTGTGTTTATCAGCCCTTGAAGCCTGGTGGCAGCTTGCAGCGGTTTTGCATAAGGCACTGGAGGTGCCAGGCTGCTGCAAGTGACCAGAAGAATGCCTCAGAACCCATGTACCTTTCAGACTTGCTCAAGTTCGAGGTGGGTCTTCTGCTGTGGGTCAAGCTGAGTCGGTGCACACTGCTCAAATAGCGTGTGCTGGAGGCATTTGAACCAGCAAGCAGCAGCAGGAGCTTGAGCAGCAACAAGCACGGCAAGCTGTACGTGGCAGTACCCAATACACCACATACCACCATCCGTCTTTGCTGCTGATGCTGCTGCTGCTCCATGCTGCATTGCTGCTCCCTTGCCTCAGTCTGATGTGATTGACAGTTCTTCTCCCGGCAGCAGCATCAGCCAGCACGACCTCACCAGCAGCAGTGATGCAGCAGGTCAGCAAGGCGAGGCAGGTGACCCAACAGCACGTGCTCAGGAAATCATCAGCAGAGCGGTAAGTGGCACCTCACGCTGCTGCTGATCAGCCCGGCACGCACATTAGTTGCCAAATATACACGGCGTGTAACGGCCTCAGTAGCAGCTGCAGGGTGTGCATCAATTGGGCCAACAGACAAGCATGCACAGTTTGCTCTCTCCTCCGTCGCAACTCCAACTGCTGACTCAGACCAACCACCTGGCCTGTTTGTGACAGCAATTATTCCTCCATACCTGGCCACGCCCTCGCATGCGGGTGTTGTGTGCATGCATGTGCAGACTGAGGTGTTGGCTGCAGCACGCGCTGCCCTAGGAACCTCTCCCCAGCCTGGCGACACCCCCACAGCCCCCAGCAGCAGCAGCAGAGCAGCAGGCACAGCAACCCTGGAGCAGCCGTCAGCATATGCACCCCCTGGCATCAGCACCCCCCCTCAGCCGGCAGGAGGGTTAGGCCAACCCAGCAGCAGCAGCCCCACTGCCAGCACCAGTGGCAGCAGCGACGGCTACGGCAGCAGCAGCAGCAGCCCCAGCGGCAGCAATGACGGGGGCGGAGAGCCCCTCACCCGCCGCTGGAGTCCTCTATCAGAGGATCAAGACCTGACACGGCATGTCCTGCAAAATGCATTGGATCAAATGCAGCGCTCTGGGGCGCCTATCGCTGCACCAAAAGAGGAGCCGCCAGTGGAAAAAAATACCCCCAGCAGCAGCACTCCCAGTGGCAGCACTAGCACCTCGCGGCCACCTAGCAGCAGTGGTCCCAGCGGCGGCGGCGGCAGCAGTAGTGGCGGCAGCAGCAGGAGGAGCAGGGACATACGCAGCAGCGGCAGGGGTGGGGGGCTGGTGATGGAGGATGGGCATGGACCGGCACCCAGCTGGGCACAGTCACTGCTAGGTGAGTATGGATACGAAAGGGGGACAGGGGGGAAAGTGGACAATGAGGGGCACGGGGGAAAGTGGTATTGAGGGGTGTGCAGTTCAACTTGCATGCATTCAGGCTTGCACCTTGCTTGTGGGCTGGTATGTTTGCCTGACCCATCAGGTCAATTGACGCGTTGTGTGTTGAGCACATCAGAGTCAGCAGCTGCTGTCACAGCTGTCTATGTGTGATCTACGAAGTTTACAGTTACAGTGACAGTTACAGTTATTGGCTCAGCAAAGCTGAGCACCCACAAGGGAGCCAGAGGCTCATGGGGTTTACTGGAGACTCCACTATATCCAGCGGACCCATTTGCAGCAGATTCATCTCACCGTAGCAGCAGCAGCAGCACGCACGGGGGTGTTTGTTGCATGGTGGAAGCATGCCTCCACCATTCGACAGCCTGCTCACAGCATCAAAACACTTTGATGATGCTTGCTGCGACTGCTGCTGCCGCAATGCCTCAGGTTCAGATGACTTTGGTGGTGCTGGCTACAACTTCCCCACAGGAGGAGGGTCAGGCAGCTCTTCGCCGGTAGCGTCAGTCCTGGAGCCACAGATGCAGATGCAGCAGGTGTGGTGGGAGATGCAGCAGCTGGCATGGACCTTGCCTTACAACTGCACCTCGGCGTTGGGGCACCACTAGCTTGGTGTGCTGTGCAATGTGTGAACACCACAGGCAACAAGTCCCATCTGTGGCAGCTGGCATCTCTGTGCGCAGTTGGTTGGACTCCCCTGAAGAAGTCCTGTTCATTACTGCTAGCTGTTGAAGATGTTTCGTGCTGTGCCGTGCTGTGCTGTGCCGTGCTGTGTGCTGTGCAGGCAGCTGACCGTCCCTCAGCCTGGGGTTGGGCTACTGAGGAGGCTGAGCCACTGAGGCTACCCCCCGCAGCACTGGGACTGCTCAGTCAGGTCAGTAGAATGCACAGCAGCAAACAGTAACAAACAGCTACCCCTGCTGGCACACACATTGGCTTGTAGCATACCACACTAACGTAGCAATGATGCAATGCTCCTTGCACATGCCAGGAGCCGTCTCACGTCCTCGTCTTGGGGTCACACCACCACTGAGGTTTGGTGCTCCCAGCAGCCTAGCATTGTGTCTGCAGTCCTGTCTGAATGTGTTGGTTGGTGATGGTGCTGTTGCGGCTACTTCAATGCACGTCACAATGCTGGCTGCTCTGTTTGATTTCGCCTTGCCTTTTACCTTTTCCTTGCAGTCTGAGTTGGATGCTCAAAGGGCTCGTGCAGCAGTCCTGCCTCCCCTGCAGAGCGTGCTTGAGCTCACCACAGCATTCAGGCCACCTGAGAGGTCAGGCGGGGTGGCAGTAGCAGCACCTGCTGTCACGGCAGCTACTGATGAGGTAGCAGTTGAGCAAGTGGGGCGGGCCCTGCCTGATGGCACTGGCAGGCTGGCTGATGGGACATGGTGGGAGAAGAAGAGTGGCATTGAGCGGGGCAAGGTGAGAGCAGGGTGGCAGGGTGCTTTTGGGCGGGCAGGGGGTACTGTCACAGTACAGAGGGGTGTGCAGTGTGCAGTGTGTATAGCTGCAGAGGTGCTGATGGTTGCAGTATGTCGTGTTGCAATGACGTCATGCCTCGTGAAGCCTGAGTCCGTGTGTGGCTGCAGTGCCTGCTTCAGTAGCCTCCAGCCTGCAACGGAGCGATCTGGCCGTATAGTGTTGTTGAATAACAATGTTCACGTCTGAGTGTTGCTCAGCGGTTGGCTGCGGGGTCATATCCGTCAGCATGCTGGTATCATGGGCAAGGCATTAGTATCTTGTGTCAGCAGAGGTTATACATGTGCTATCATGCAAGCTCACTAGGGACCGTCGTATGTCCTTGTGTGTGTCTGTGTACCACAGAATGGCTACTGGAAGCGCTGGCAGACGCTGAAGGGTGGCAATGCTGAGGGCACCTTGGACTGGGAGGAGACCTGGTGGGAGGCATCTGACTGGACGGGGTTCAAGGAGATGGGGGCAAGGAAGGAGGGTGAGTGGTGGAGGGACAGTCCAGGCGCTCATGCAGGTGATACTCACATCCTTGGTGTGGGTGTCGATGTTGCCAGGACAGCACTTCAGGATGTGACTGAACAGCTATTGCAGCATGGTGGCTCCGTGATCCGTTGTCTGTTGCTGATTTTGATGCAGGCAGCCAAGGACAGTATCACGGTATTTGCAGAATCCCTCGGCAGCTCAGCTCCTGTGCACAGGCTATGGCAAACCGGAACCTGAGCCCTTGCCCACTCCACCCACCCACACCCCGCCTCGGCCCGCCTTGTTGGGGCCTGCTGTCTTTGCAGGGCGCAACACTGACGGTGCTGCCTGGCGTGAGACCTGGAGTGAGCGGCTGATGTATGCCAGCAATGCACTCGACACAGTGGTGGAGCGCAATGCACACAAGTGGGCCGCAGACCCCAGCGTGAGTGCAGGTTGCTTGTCGACCGCATGCAGCGTGCTGCGGTCGCCTGATGACCTGTTTGTTGTGACTGTTCCCCCTCGGCCTGTCCCACCAACAGTGTGCTCCTCCTTCATACTTGCAACACACTGTGGTGTCTGTGCAGCGCACTGCTGTGAGTGATGGTCAACGCATGCCACCACAACAGCATTGCAGAGTGCTGCGGAAAGGGGGCCAGTCATGTCAGTGTTGTGCCGTGTGCTGAGCGGTGTTGTCCTGGTGTTTGGTGTCCGCAGGGTGATGAGTGGGAGGAGAAGTGGGGCGAGCACTACCACAACAGCGGCAAGGTGGCCAAGTTTGCAGACAAGTGGGGCAAAGCAGGTGCGGTTGCGTCCATGCGCATATGCACACTATGTTGATGCACAATGCTGCGAGATTTTGGCAGTGGGATGTGTCCGACAAATCTGCATGATGCGGTGGCGTGCCCAACTGCCCTGCCAGCCAGCGCAAGGCGGAGGTGGTAATCAGCCAGCCTGGCAGTGCTATGTGCAGTCCTGCGTTGTGCTGGATCTGGGTATGGGCGTGGGTGTGTGTATTGTTGTCACTGGTTTGTGATTGTGACAACCTCCGCTGCCACCACAGTGCATTTCTGGGTCCTAGCTTGCAGCACACGCACCGGATCTGGCTTGGCATGTCGCGCTGTGTGAATGATGTCCTCGTATGGTGTATGGTTGGGGCTGATATGTTATGCTGTGCCGTGCCGTGCTGTGGTGTGCTGTGCGTGTAGGTTCCAATGTGTGGCACGAGCGCTGGGGTGAGGACTACGACGCTGGTGGTGATGCCTGTGTGAAGTGGACGGACAAGTGGGCTGAGCGCCTGCTGCCTGGCGGGGCGCGTGAGCAGTGGGGCGACAAGTGGCACGAGGCCTTTGCCAACGGCAGGGGCGAGAAGAACGGAGAGGTGAGCAGGGGTCTCACAGGATAATCGTTACATGTAGGAGTTGCTGCCTGCTTGGACGTGCATCACGACAGCAGCGCGTCTGCTTTTGGCTTCAAGCTGTTATAACAGTTAGCAGTTACAGCAGCGGGAGGGCGGTGGCTGGCCAAGATGGCACTTGACAAGCGTGAAAGCTTGGCTTTGTGTGTCAGCACAGGAATTAATGATTACAGCTAGCATACTATTGACATGCAAGTCACATGCAAGCAGTCTATGAGGCACACCAACATAGTCCGATTAGGATAGCAAACCGGAGACTGCATCGACGTGTTGTGTGGTGCTGCAGGTGTGGAGTGTGGGTGCTGGTGGTGACCGCTACCAGCGCTGGTGGGGTGAGCAGCACCTGGGACACCAGAGGGTCAGGCGCCATGGACACAGCACCACAGGTAAAGAGGGAGTGACACTGATCGGCTGAACCCTTTGGGGCTCTATCCTCAAGGCAGTAGGTTCACTTGCAGCATGCAGGGATGCTTATATCGGCCACATGGCATATGATGTTGCCGGCGGAACATTGGCAGGGCATCTCAGCAGGAGCAACTGTGTGCTGGTGGCTCGTTTGTGCCTTGTGTGTCTCGAACAACAACTCCATGACCTATTGCGCTGATAAGATGGTCGGTGTTTTGTCTGCTGCAGGAGAGAACTGGGACGACACCATTCAAATGGACACCTACTACAACCCTGTGCCCCACTTCGGGTTCAAGCACGCGCTCTCGCACTCGCCTCAGCTGCGCAACCTGCCCCTCCAGCCCAAGCCCATTGATGAGAAGGACCCCTTTGGCCCTGGCTTGGATGACTTCTGAGCTGTTGCAGGACAACATACCAGCAGATGCTAGCCAGCTGTTGGGAGAAGTACCGCTAAGGAGTTGGCAGCAGCTGCAGCAAAAGCGGCGTCAGCTGTGGAGTGTGTATGGCTGTTGTACAGATTGGTGAGGTCTGGCTGTGACCGTGGTGCAAGTGGTGCAGTTGTGGTTTGCTCAAGGTGTTGGTATGTGTGTCGACATGCATGGAAGAAGATGCATATCATGGCGGCTGCTAGCACTGGCTGTGTATGGTGGTTGGCTACCAGCATGCTTGTAGCGTGTTCAGGTGGTATCTGAGTGTCATTGTGGGGTGTCAGGTTGTTAGCATATGCATGTGTTTGTGTGTGGGGGTGTGAAGACGAATTGCGTGGTGTGCTGATGATGGCCTTCGTTGGTTACAGCTCCAGCCAGGTCACGCCTTGATGGGCAGCGCACCAGTTGGAATACACATGTATGAGGTGTGTGTGCGGGCATATGCACTCGTCTCCCTCTTTTTGCGTCGCGCGTGAGGCTCTGGTAGTAAGCTTGCAAATGGTGAAAGCTGTGCTACCCTGTTGGAAGGATGTTGGTGTCATACGTGCAGCATGTGCACAAGCTGTGTCATCAGCGGTAAGGATTATGTGCAGCTGCCTGACAGTCATTGAGACTGCTGAACCCATCTCTTACTGAAGTGAAGTCGTCATCGCATCTAAACGCGCACTTGGCGGCTGCATCTCGTGATTGACTAGGTTCAGTTCTGTGTCAATTGCGTAAGTTTGAAGGGGTTATAAGGTGTAACATGCTGTGCAGCAATCTCTTGGGGAGAGAATGGGAGGTTGAGGATGGCTTGGGGCGAGTTTGTAGCACATGCATGTCTTGGAACCATGCAATGCATGGGCGACACTGGTTCCCAGCATTTGATCCAGGAAATTGACCCAGGATGGTGGTGACATAATCCTGGGATCATTGACCTCAGGAGCTGTCGTTTGCAAACCATATGCAGCTCAAAGTCTGCAGTGCGCATGCACCAGACGCCCAGCAGAGCATACTATGGATCAACTAGAAGTTGATCCGAGGGTGCGGCCAGCTGCAGCTGCCCATCAGCACATCAGAAAAAAAAACCATGGTGGGACCACCTGTGATTTACTTCAACCAGGATGCAGTTGGTATCCAGTGAAACGGAGTGTTGCAGTACACACTTGGTGCAGAAGCCTCTGGCCAGACAGGGTCCCTCTGCTGCAAATTGTGGGCACTGCCCACATGCCATGCATCAGCACCCAAGTTCTGCAAACCACACACTTCACACCACTACTGCCGTCTGCCGCTGCTCTCCATTGCTGCCGCCTGGTTGAATTGCTGCTGCAGTTTTGTGCCGCTTGTCCTGCTGTTCTTGCTCCTGCTTTTCAAGCTGCCGCTTGTGTCTGTGCCGCCTGTAGTCCTCCTCATCTGAGCTGCTGCTGCTACTGCTGCTGCTGGACGAGCTGCTACTGCTGCTAGAACTGCTGCTGCTACTGCTACTCTGCCCCCCTGCTTTGTTGGGTGCCGCTGCTGCTGCTGCTGCTGCAGCTTCAGCATCCAGCCGTGCAGCCACTGCTGCTAGGTCTGGCCGCTGCTGCTGCAGGGCTGACAGCAGCTTGGCACTCATCTTCGGACGGCCTTTGCGTGCTCGCTGCCATGCTGCTGGGAAGTTTGAGCTGCTGACGTAGTTGTGCGTGACTGCAACAGTCAGGTCCAGGTTGAGCACAGCATGCCTGCAGCAGCATCAGAAACATCAGCTTTAGCTGCTTCTTCTGTGGCTGCTTTGGCGTGCAAGTAGCTATGGGAATGCGATGCAGAGCACCCCTGCTGTCTGTGAATGTATCGGCGCCAACACTATCTGCACCTGTGACGACGGCCCATACTCAGCATCAAGTAGCAAGCCTTGACGGCTGGGGACGTCTATCCCTGCGCCGCACCCCAACCCAAGCCCGAAACAAGGAGGCTATACTCAGCAGTTCAGGCACACTCTGAGGATCAAGCCTCAAGCATCAAGCCTGCCGCTCACCACCAGCCGTGCGGCACAAAGACAGTCTCCCCTGGCCGCTGTATGATGTCAATGGGCTTGGCTGCTGGCCAGTCCGGCTGCTGTGTGCGGGGGTACACGTGGCTGAACCAGGCCACTGCCTCACGCTCTACCTTGGGCTCCCTGGGCAGTAGCAGCTGAAGTGGAGATTGAGGGCAGTCCGGTGTTTGTGGGACGACACAGCAGTGGCAGCAGCAGGTAGGTTTGGTGAGCGGCCGGTCAACAGAAACAGGTGGTGCAGTGGTTGTCATGCAACAGGAGCCGCCTGCATGGCAGCATGGCTGTGACTGGGCTGGCAGATCAAGACAGCAGCACATGCGGCAGCATCTTGCGGGGCTTAATTCAGCAGTTGCAGAGGAACCTACCTCCTTGGGCGTGCCTGGAGGGAACAGCGCCCAGCGTTTGTGCCCCCGCAGCAGGGCGTTCCAGGCGCTGGTGGCCAAGGGGTCAATGTGCAAGCCGGTGCCGCTGCGTGCTGGGCCCATCACAAACCACCTGCAGAGGCACAGACGACATATCTCTCACCCATCTTCTGTAAAGCATGAGCCCCCCTGTAATCACGCAAACAGACGGTCAAGCAGCACATACCAGCAGGCTGACGGATGACAACCATTACCATCAGGTAGGTCAGCCGTGTTGAATCACCAACCCAACCTGATGCACCGCAACTATCCACTGACGCAGATCTGCACAGGCAGCCAAAGCTGCAGGGAGACTGAGGCAGTGGCGACACTGCCTGCTCCAGGCTAACAGCAGCACAACCGCCTTGCCATTGAGAGCTAACCCCCGCCCACCTGTATGGCGGCCTCCTGCGCTCCCCCACAAGGCCAAAGATGTCCTCAGGGAACAGGTGAGGCACTTTGTACTGCTCCAGCAGCGCCTTGCTGGTGGTGCGGTCACCGTAAGTCCCATCAAAGATGTACAGGGGTGAGTCATCGCTTGGGGCATGATGGGGGTAGCTCACGCAGTAGCGCAGGAAGTGGTCGAAGCGCATGCGGACGGGGTACCCGTCATCGTCTGACCCAACCTGTGCGTGCAGGACATGCAAAGCTGCACTGAGCACAAGAACTGAAGTGACAAAGACTGATGCACAACGGGTGACTGGTGCAAAGGGTGCCGGCTTATCTGTACAGCAACCCCCGACACCCCCACTTGAAGACGCCAACCCCCAAGAATGGTTTACAGCGCGTGTCTCTCCACTGCTGCAGCGACTGCTGCCAGCACAAGTAGAGGTGCCATGCTGAAGCAAACCTCCTGCACACCATGAGACACCCCCGTCAAAGCATAATGCACTGCAGTGCATGAGTCACTATCCTCAGATTTGATTCCTCTGCGCATGCGGTCGCATGACCATGGTGAACATCAGGAGTAGTGCTGCGGTTGCAGCTGCTTGTGCCACATGCAGGATCAGTGGGAAACCACCCACCTTGAACCTGTGCTCCCTGAAGTGTTCCAACAGCTTTTCAGGCGTCCACTCCTGCTGCGCTGGCCATGCATCAGTCAGCCCTGTCAGCACCACTGGCACGCGGGGGGCTTCATAATCAGCCACAAACTGCTCCACTGTCAAGTCCTGCACCAACAGACCACCATGTCTACATCATGATCACTGCTGGACTGCACAAGCTGGAATTGAGATTGGTGCAACTCAATTGTCATAGTGCCAGTCAAGCCGTACTGCAGTGATGTTGACGCAACTGCGCACTGCACAGTGTGCAGTTCGGCTGCTAGTGCTGTGAGCCCTGCTCTGCTGCCAGTGGCCCAGTCCAGATCCATATCCAACTGACTCTGCATGAAATACTTGCACATTCAATTGCTGCCAACACATGCACTCACCGACACATGGATCCTGGGCACGTCATCCTTGATGTGTTCTGTGTTGAGTATATCTGACTGGGCATAGCCATGCTTGGCCCACTCCCCACGTGTGACACTGAGCTCGCTGCGTGCCGCACGCTTGGCTGAGCGGATTTTATGCTGGCAGTAGCTGCAGTACAGGCAACATCAGGGTTTATGATATGCATCTGATTACAAGTATGCAAGTACTCAGACTGGGAGCTTCAAGACAGCAGACAGCACATTGGGTCAACCGCTGAATCTGTGTTCCTCAACTGCTGAGCTGCAAGTGTGCGTGCCTTTGATACACTGCTATGAACATACTGAGACAGCTGTTGCAGCATGGTGAAGCCATCACTCACTCGTCCTCTTCTGGATCCAGTGGTTGTAGGAGTTTCTGCCAGTCAGCGTCAGCAGTCATGCAGGTCCTTGTGGAGCAGCAGCAGCGGCAGTAGCAACAGCAGTAACCAACTGCAGCTTGCTGTCCTCAGCTACTGGACGATGAGTGTGACCGATTGCAGAATTAGAAACAAATTCTTGCTGTTTGGCAACTTTGAAGAGCCTGCTACGGCCCTGAGTTCAAAATAGAGTAAAGGCGGGTAGAGCGCCCGGCACGTCTGTGTGTTTTGGAGGTTTGCGAGGAATCGGATGGTTCATTAGATTTTCTGTCGACCTGTGGCGCTTGCTGTGGATTTCATGCCTGCCGTGTTGCTTTCTGCTATGACAGGCTGTTCAATTGGCTCAACCCCAGGGGGGCGCAAGTAGCTCAGCCTCACGAGGCCAAAGTCATTTCAGCAGTGCCAGTTGCTGCATGTCCCCTCGACTGCCTCTTGACGTCTTTCGTGTGGGGGGCAGAAGCAAATTTCAGACACTGGCAACGTTGAAAGCAGTCAGATTGAACCACCTGATCAGTCATGACAGTTATGTCATAGCAGGCACACGCAGCCAAATCGTTCTTCTCCAAACAGTGGAAATATGGTACTGAATGTTCCATATGAGCCATGTGTTTCTGCAGCATCACTTGGGCACTGATCACCTGATCTTGATGCAAATGATCAGCAACTGCAAATTGGCACAATCACACCCGCTTCAAGTTTCCATTCTGGCGCTGTTGAATATGCTTGTATGTCACAGTAGCAGCAGTGATCACGGCTGAACTGACCATGTCTAGGGCCGACAAGCAGACAGCAGCAGCAGTGTGCGAACACTGCAGGGTGCTGCAGGCACACCCTTACCAAAGGGGCTGTGTTGGACGCAGTGACAGGCTCTATAGTATGTTCTAAGCGATCAGCTCCATGGCGAGGCAGTGCAGAGCATGGACACAGCAGAGCTGCTGATGGGCAACCACAGTGAGGGGTGAGGTGTGGTTGGAAAGCAGCTAGCATGTGTTGGGCTGTGTGCTGTGTGATTCCTTCTGACTTTGTGTGCTGGCAACACAAGTCCAAACCAGTCAGCATGGCTGCATGTGCCACAGTGGGCAGTCGCCACGACAGCAAACTTTCCGAACCTCCGTACATATCCCCCTTCCTGCCTTGCAGGAAATGCAGCTGACCTGACAGGTCAAACAGGAGATGGAGCAGCCCATTCCGCGCAATAGCAGCAGCAGGTGCCGACGACGCCACATCGGCAGCACCAGCGGCCACACACCTGCTTCTCAGAGGATGATTGGCTGCTGCTGTCGGGACGTTCAGTGAATTCAACATGTGCTGGTCAGGTCAGGCTATGTCAGGATCACAAGGTGGGTTGCAGGGGGTGAACAGTTGCCACCAGGGTTGCGGTTCAGCGGTACTGCGATTGTACCAGAAAGCGCAGTGTAAGGGTTACCAGACAGTAGCAAGCAGAAGCAGCAAGGCATTTGGCTCTACTGCGACTGTCTTGTGGTGTGTTTTGTTTACAGCAGCATGGGTTAGGGAGGGCAGGGAGAAGGGTGGGGGCAGGAGTGACATGGGGCGCTTGGCACTGTTGCCTTGGAGAGCTGCCGCAAGCATTGCCACTTGTCAGCACAAAGCAGTAGTGGCTTCCCAGCATTGGCTGTAGGTGGGCAAGCTGAGGAGACCAGGAAATCAAACAGCTGCTGTGTAGCTTGTGCATCAGGCCTGGTCAAACTTGTGTCGTTGGGAGTAGGAGGGTGGGTGGCTCAGACATGCTGCGAGCAGCTGCCAAGGCATGTGGAGCTGGGGTTATGTTGTCACAGTAGGGTGGTTCAGCCTGCATTGGCGCAATGCTGCGCGCATGTGTCTTCTAGTATGCTGTAGGGGTTGAGGCTGCTGTGCTTTTGGTGGTCATCATCATCGCCGACCACGAGGCTGGTATTGTCGTGACACAGGCTGCTATTGTCTGCGGGTGTGTGCGCAATTGTACGCAGATAGCGCCCAGCAGCATGTGTTCCTTGTTGCCTGTTGCTGCGCACAGTGCACACCTGTCAGTGATTTATTGGGGCCTCTGTGGCTGTACATGTGCGCACACAGGGGCCTAAGGGCTTGGCCGATTTTGTGTCGTATTGTGTGCTGCTGTGCGCAGACGTGCCCCTGGACTTTGCTTTCACTTTTTGCGGGTCCGCCAACACACATGGCAGAAGGATGCACCAATCTGCATGCATTGATATCTGCTTGCCCTGCTGCTGTGCGCAGGCGCTCCTCTCTCTATGGGACTTGGCCGGCACTAACAACAGCAGATGCAATTGGGAGACAGTTGCCGCACACCGGCGCGCAGAATAACATGCCGCGACTGGAAAGCACTTGGTATAGCCCTTGGCAGTGTGCTCACAGGTGCGGGATAGTGGATTGCTCCCAGTCACTTTGCAGTACCTTTGCGCAAGCGCAGTGCAGTATCACCGTAGGATGATGTGGAGTATGGGAGCATGTAGCAGGGCTAGCTGTGCCTCTCAATACACATCAGCCCATCGCTGCATAGTTACAAGCATCCACCACCCTTATCGTGCACATCCACAGCGGGTGCGTACGGCGTTATCAAGACTTCCATGCGCGTGTGCTGCTGCTGTTTGCTGTGCGCAGGTGTTGGTAGCTGTGTGGCAGGAGCGGCCAGCCGTGGCATGGGGCAATGGCGGTGGCAGCAATGGCAGCAGCGGCGGCGGCAGCAGTAGCGGGGACAGCAGCAGCGTGGAGCAGTGACGGCGCAGCAGCAGGGTAGCGGCAGCAGCAGCAATGGAGGGCAGTGGCAGTGTGGAACAGTGCTTGGGCTGCGTATTCTCGACTTGTTGGCCAGGCTGCTGATCGCTGTATGGGTGCAGTGCTGCTGCACAGCAGGAGCACAGTCGCAGGGACAGTTCGACCAGGCTGCTTTGGTCCCTTGTTTGGTAGCAGCTGTGCAATTTCTTTGTGTATGTCCTTGAGGTCCAGGCTGAAGGAAAGTTCAGATGCTCACAGCAGACCAAGCACACTCATACACCAGCCAGAAAAGTAGCTGAGAGCTGCTGATGCTCAAAGTGACATTTACTCCGGCCAGCATCATGCTGTTTGGGGCATTCCCGGGTTGGTATGGAAGGCAGCAGGTGGAAGCCTCTACGGTACAGAACTGTGCATTTCTGAAGGCCACCCAGTAGGGGGGTGCACCCACGAGTGCTTCAAGGGCAGCAATAATGTGTAAATGCAGCAAAACAAAATATAGCATTGCAATGCATGCATGTGACACAATGACATGTGCAAAGTGACACTGTCATTTCTGCTCGTTCACCATAATCACCAAGGTCTGCAAATATGTCAGTGTTTCAGTGTCAAGGTCAAGCCTTCGAGCTAAGCTGTCAATACTCCTCACATAGTTTACAGCAGCGGAATTTTCCAGCTTGGGAGGCAGCTTCCGTTGGCAGGTGTCGCTCTAGGAAGGCCAGATAGGGCAGCTCCTTCCGCACAGGTGGGTGAGTCAGAATACAAATAACTTGTTTTTGCTGAGCAGCCGTTCCACGGGGCCGTTCTAGCGCTGCTTGTGTGGGCAGTACTACCATGTTCTTTTATTGTCTCAGGCAGACACGAATACCGTCAATAATCGTATATGTATTGTTTACTTGCAGGTCCGTGCTCGCAGTGCATCCACCATCCGATAGGCCAAAATCAGCCACACAGCAGATGCCATTTTGAGGCCAGCAGCTTTCGCTCGGTAGACGAAGGGTGAGCACAGCGGGTTCACACCATGAGCGCGGAGAGTGACATTGAAGCTTTTAGCTTAGCCTGATACGCGACAGACCTCACAAGGCGGACAGCAACAAGCACACATAGTAGCACTGGGGGGGAGTGTTCTAGCACAGCAACACCAGCAGCAGCACGCCCTGTCCATACTGGGGGGGAGTGCTCTAGCACAGCTACAACAGCAGCAGCACGCCCTGTCCATACTGGGGGGGAGTGCTCTAGCACAGCTACACCAGCAGCAGCACGCCCTGTCCATACTGGGGGGGAGTGTGTTAGCACAGCAACACCAGCAGCAGCACGCCCTGTCCATACTGGGGGGAGTGCTCTAGCACAGCTACAACAGCAGCAGCACGCCCTGTCCATACTGGGGGGGAGTGCTCTAGCACAGCTACAACAGCAGCGGCACGCCCTGTCCATACTGGGGGGGAGTGCTCTAGCACAGCTACAACAGCAGCAGCACGCCCTGTCCATACTGGGGGGGAGTGCTCTAGCACAGCAACACCAGCAGCAGCACGCCCTGTCCATACTGGGGGGAGTGCTCTAGCACAGCAACACCAGCAGCAGCACGCCCTGTCCATACTGGGGGGGAGTGCTCTAGCACAGCAACACCAGCAGCAGCACGCCCTGTCCATACTGGGGGGGAGTGTGTTAGCACAGCAACACCAGCAGCAGCACGCCCTGTCCATACTGGGGGGGAGTGCTCTAGCACAGCAACACCAGCAGCAGCACGCCCTGTCCATACTGGGGGGGAGTGCTCTAGCACAGCTACACCAGCAGCAGCACGCCCTGTCCATACTGGGGGGGAGTGCTCTAGCACAGCTACAACAGCAGCAGCACGCCCTGTCCATACTGGGGGGGAGTGCTCTAGCACAGCAACACCAGCAGCAGCACGCCCTGTCCATACTGGGGGGAGTGCTCTAGCACAGCAACACCAGCAGCAGCACGCCCTGTCCATACTGGGGGGGAGTGCTCTAGCACAGCAACACCAGCAGCAGCACGCCCTGTCCATACTGGGGGGGAGTGTGTTAGCACAGCAACACCAGCAGCAGCACGCCCTGTCCATACTGGGGGGGAGTGCTCTAGCACAGCAACACCAGCAGCAGCACGCCCTGTCCATACTGGGGGGGAGTGCTCTAGCACAGCTACACCAGCAGCAGCACGCCCTGTCCATACTGGGGGGGAGTGCTCTAGCACAGCTACAACAGCAGCAGCACGCCCTGTCCATACTGGGGGGGAGTGCTCTAGCACAGCTACACCAGCAGCAGCACGCCCTGTCCATACTGGGGGGGAGTGCTCTAGCACAGCTACAACAGCAGCAGCACGCCCTGTCCATACTGGGGGGGAGTGCTCTAGCACAGCAACACCAGCAGCAGCACGCCCTGTCCATACTGGGGGGAGTGCTCTAGCACAGCAACACCAGCAGCAGCACGCCCTGTCCATACTGGGGGGGAGTGCTCTAGCACAGCAACACCACCAGCAGCACGCCCTGTCCATACTGGGGGGGAGTGTGTTAGCACAGCAACACCAGCAGCAGCACGCCCTGTCCATACTGGGGGGGAGTGCTCTAGCACAGCAACACCAGCAGCAGCACGCCCTGTCCATACTGGGGGGGAGTGCTCTAGCACAGCTACAACAGCAGCAGCACGCCCTGTCCATACTGGGGGGGAGTGCTCTAGCACAGCAACAATAGCAGCAGCAGCACTCCCTGTCCATACTGGAGGGGAGTGTGTTAGCACAGCAACAACAGCAGCAGCACGCCCTGTCCATACTGGGGGGGAGTGTTCTAGCACAGCTACAACAGCAGCAGCACGCCCTGTCCATACTGGGGGGGAGTGTTCTAGCACAGCTACAACAGCAGCAGCACGCCCTGTCCATACTGGGGGGGAGTGCTCTAGCACAGCAACACCACCAGCAGCACGCCCTGTCCATACTGGGGGGAGTGTGTTAGCACAGCAACACCACCAGCAGCACGCCCTGTCCATACTGGGGGGGAGTGTGTTAGCACAGCAACACCAGCAGCAGCACGCCCTGTCCATACTGGGGGGGAGTGTGTTAGCACAGCAACACCAGCAGCAGCACTCCCTGTCCATACTGGGGGGGAGTGTGTTAGCACAGCAACAATAGCAGCAGCAGCACGCCCTGTCGATACTGATGGGGAGTGTTCTAGCAGAGCAACAATAGCAGCAGCAGCAGTATATAACCAGCAGCAGCAGCACACGTCAAGGCTGGTCACGGGTGCAGCTGGTGGTGGGTGTGGGTCCCATTGTTGACTTCAATTCAATTGAAGTTCACTTTGGGACCGTCCACCACCACACCGTGATCGACACGTGCCTGCCCAGCCTGAAGCTGTGTGCTTTCTCCCCGTGGGGTCCTCATGGGCCCCCAAGGGATGTTTGGCCACGGCGTGGCTGGGAGTGTGTTGCCAACAGTGCGCAGTGCGAGCAGCAATAGCAGCTTAGGCTGACAGCTCAAAGGTGATGCCGTATCAGCAGCATGCACTTGCACACTTGCTTGCATGCATCATGGGGGGGGCTGGTGGCCCTGTAGCAGTTCAATTCTGCTTCCCCCCAGCACAACCATTCACTTGTTGGCACAGCAGCGGACATACATGTGCCTTAATAAGATCACTCCAACAGAACGTTGATGCCCCACAGCCTCATGACACCCAGATCTGCTGTCTGTGTTTGCTGCCTTGTTTCTTGGATTTGCTGCAAGCGAAACAGACTGCTGCGGCTTCAACCTGCTTGCAGGGAATGACACAGACCCACCGGTGGTGTGGGGTGGCTGTGACAGCCCCCTGCGATTGTGCCTGCGGTTGTGCCTGCGGTTGCGCCTGCCCTGGCAGGCTGAGTTCCTTCCCTGAGGCTGATGTTAGCTGCAGCAGCACTGTTCTGGGAGGGTGGAGTTCAGGCTGATCAAGGCCCCCATAATGAAGCTGGTCTTTCGTTGCTTTGTGGATCCTCCCACTGTGGTAGGTGGAGCACAGGACACCTGCATGGTGTTTGCGGGCAGCAGCTGGAGCACTTGAAATTCTTGCAGCAGTTCTCTTGGATTGACGCCAAGTGTGTGTGATGCACTTTGAAGGGCAGACCCTTGTAAAATGCTGGCAGAGTCAGACATCCAGCACAGTGATGCGCCGTCCCACAGTTGGTGTCTTCATGCAACACAGCATGGTAACAATCCTCTGACCTCAGCCTTCAATGCATGCACAGAATGGGGATGTGTGTGAAGAAGTGAGTCTCCATTGTGATGCAGAATTCTTCTTGAAGAAGCCTTTGATGCAAAACTGCCGAAGGAGCTGTGCAGCAGCCCAGCCTGCAAAGTCTGGCTACTGCACCCTACTGCGTAGGTATGTTGTATGGCACATGTTGTGCTGCAAACCCCAACTCTGCTGCAGGCCAAGCTTTCTCCTGCACCTGTCTACGGGCGCATTGCTTTGTCACTTCCGCATACATCTGAGCAAGGTTACAATGTAGATGACATAACACAGGTAGGACATCCCCTGCTTAAACCCTGCAATGCATTGCTGCCTACTCATGGATAAAAGCCACAACAGCGCGCTGCCAAGCAGGGCTGGTTCCAAAACCCCACACAGTGTGGTACACATTGACACAACACCCAGTACAACAGCAGCTTGCCACAGAGGATGGCAGAGCAACTGTGTGCAACGTAGTATACATGACAGCCTGATGTTTCCCTGCACATGCAGGCTGCAAACACACCCTGCCCCTACACAGCAACTTACAAACTTCCCCTGCTCTTTGAAGCTGGAGCAAAAGGACAAGAATGAACACACCCGCTGACAAAACTGCGTGCATGATGCACAGGATGAAAATGCCTAGGCTCTGCATGCTTGCCAAGAGCTCTTACAGAATGCAGGCCAGTGTGACAACGGGAGACCTGATGGGGGAAGGGCCTATGTGAAAAGAGGAAGCCTCCACATGGCCACGTGAACAAAACTGTGCAGGCTTACACAGCACTCATTGCCTCCAGGAAAGTAGACGCACACATCCCTGATGAGTGCTGTTTCCATCAGCAAAAACACCAGAAGCCACCAGACACCACCAGAGAACACACACTGCTACAGCATGCAGCAGCTCAAGGCAGTGGCGTGCTGATACCAACACTGCCACTCCCAATTGCAATCAGAGCAACCCACACATACTGCAATCTGCTCCCAACAGCCGAAGCTGCCTCCATTGTCCCTCACAGGTTGGGCCTGGCGGTTGCTGTGACGATATGGTCGTAGCACAGGTTTGTCAGGAAGTCTGCATAGTCCCTGCCGGCGATGGTGCCTGCCAGCAGCTGCCGTGCCAGGTCGTACTTGCTCTGCGCGTATGCGGCATCTCCAAGTGCCCTGTACATGCGATAGCAGTCACACAGGGGCACCGCAGTTGCAGTCAGACACAGTAACAGGCAGTGCAGCAGGCCTTGCCCTGCAGTCACACACGCTGAGCTCGCATGCTGCGCTAGACAGAAAGGGTATCATGCCTGACGCCATGATACATGTGATGTGCCCTACTGCCCCTGATTCCTGCCACTACAACTGCCCCCAGCTTACTTGTTCTACATGGCTCTTACCACAAGCACCCAGCTGTCCACGTCGCGTGTACACAAACAATGCTCGCACCCATAGCATGCGCCGCCTGTGCCGCCTGCTCACCTCCTGAATGCCTGTGTCTCCTCGTCCAGCAGCTGTGCCACCCATGATGCAGTGACGGTCTGGCCCTCAGCGGTGCGCGCCCCGTGGCGCACCCACTGCCACAGCTGGCTGCGGCTGATCTCAGCAGTGGCAGCGTCCTCCATCAGGTTGTGGATGGGCACACAGCCAACACCTCTGCAGGGCAGTAATGGTAGTAGCAAGCAGCAAGCAGCAAGTGAGGCTGGTGTGCTGGCTCCTCCTGTATATGAGGAAACAGCGTACTGATTGCAACACATCTGCACAAGATGCGCGACATGATATATGTGTGCGTGGCGCTGGCAACCTTATGGCGGCTTGTTGGGAAACATGAAGCCATGCAGGATCTTGCCATGACAGGTTCGACATTGCCTTGAAAACGCGGCCATCCGAGTCACCCTCAACATCAAGTCACGACCCTTACCTGAGCCATGACTCCATGTATGCCAGTGCCACGTGCAGGTTGCCCCTCACCCCCGCCTCGGTGATGGATCCAGGCATGCCCCTGATGTTGAGCAGGTCTGCAGCAGTGATCTTCACATCCTCACGACGCCTGCAGAGACAGCAGGGGACACGCAAGGGTTCAGCAGTACTCAAACCCACTCTACAACACTTGTGCTCTTTGGGCAACATGTGGCAGCTGCTGGTATGCCAGCATGACACAGGTCCTGTACAGGACATGTCAACAGCAGCCTGTCTGTTGAGCAGTCTGAAGGGAACCTGTTGCACAGGCCTGCTGCAACAGCAAGCCAAGTGGCTTCAGCACCAAACCTGCAATTGAGCCTGCCAGCATACGACACCATGTGCTTGACAGGAAACTGCCACAGCCTGAACACAGCCTGAACACACGACATGCTCTACTGATGTACTGCAAAAGACTCTTCGACTGCGTACCTGAACAGCTGGTTGCACTGTGGCATGAACTCGTTGTACTGCTCCATGGCCACCCCCACCAGCGCTGGGTGAGCCACCCAGGAGCCGTCATGACCCGCCTTCACCTCACGCTGCTTGTCAGCACGGACCTGCAGGACAGGTGAAGTGCAGCCAGCACAGCACGCAAAATCATCATGTGATGTAGCTGACAATTTTTGGGCGGGAAAACATGCTGCTGCTGCTGCTTTCAAGAAATCTGAAACCCAAGAGCAGTTGCGCCAGCGCAGCGTGCTGCTACCTGCTTGATGTGTTGAGCATCAATTGTGTGCCGAAGTGGCAGCCGCTCTGCAGACCCACCTTGTTGAGTGCTGCCTCGTTTGCTGCTGGGTCGTTCTTGATGGGGATCTGTGCCGCCATGCCGCCCATGGCATGCACACTGCGCTTGTGGCAGGTCTTGATCAGCAGCTGCACGTAGGCATCCATGAAGGGGCTGGTCATCGTCACGTCAACCCTGCAGCAACACATGACACAGACGCAACAGCAGGTTATGATTCCAACCCACGCCGCAATCAGCCTTGTCAGCAGCGCCTGCAACATACCTCCTCGCGCCAAATCAGCCGACAAACAAGCCTTATTGCGCTGCGGAACATGTTTGCTGTGGCACGGTCTGCAAAAAATCAGATGGCGGCCACACCGTCACAACGGCAAGCTGCGGTGCCTAGTGCCTCGAGTTCAACAGGCATGAGGGCTTTTGGTTCCACCCAAGCAGCCTGGGAGGGGTGTCCTCACCTGTTTGGCAGCACCATGCTTGAGTGGTTCCTGAACTTCTTAATGAAGCTGAAAATGTAGTCCCAGCGCCCACAGTTGAGCCCAGCAGAGTGCTGACGCAGCTCATAGATGATCTCCTCCATCTCAAAGGCAGCGGTGATGGTCTCAATCAGCACAGTCGCACGGATGGTGCCACGGGGGACTCCCAGCTGGTCTGTGTGGGTGGAGGGGGGGGGAGACAGCAAGGAAGAGCATAATTCAGTTCGAGGAACCTGATGAGGACAGCGGTGATGGTGTCAATCAGCACAGACGCACGGATGGTGCCACGGGGGACACCCAGCTGGTCTGGGCGGGTGAGGGGGTGGGGATGGGGGCGGGGGGGGGGGGAGGGGGCAGCAAGGAAGTACAAAGGTCAGTGCGAGAAGCACGATGAGACCACACTTACGGACCAACATCCATCAGAGGCTGGCAGAACCTGTATCAACAACCTTGCCACCTCCCCTTGCCCCAACCACCAGGCATGCGTGCAACCACATGAGACTGCGGGGCCAACATCAAAAGCCTCCTCCCCCCCCCCTCTCACCCGCCTTAGCTCATCCTGTGCCAAGTTGAACACGTCGTTTCAGAGCCGCGCATGTTGCTGGCTTGCAAGTGGTCACACACACGACTTCGGTGGCAGCACCAAACAGCACTACTCAAAATCTGTTGCAAAGCCCCCCCTCACCCTGTGCCAGGTTGAACACGTCGTTCCAGAGCCGTGCCTCCAGGTGGCTCTCCATCTTGGGCAGGTAGAAGTAGGGACCATAGCCACGCGACACACTCTCACGCGCATTGTGGAAGAAGAACAAACCGAAGTCAAACAGGGAGGCACTGCATGCAGCAGCACAAGGCACAGCACCGCCAACGACGTCAGCAGCAGTTTACAGCCACCCAGCTTTCAGATAACATCTTGAATTAGTGAGCTGCCACAAGACCACGCCAATGCAGGCTACACAGCTATAAACAAACTGTCCACAGAAAACTGCATGGTGGCTGTGTAACTGCGATAATGACAACACGTGTGTGGCACCAGCACGCAGGCGCATTACGCCCTTAGAGTTGATGCAGTCGCAGGGGGCCCTAGCTGTGTGCCTTGCTGCAATGTACGCATGTATGCATGTGTGTGCGCCCTGCCTGTGTGTCTCACCTGACGGGCTCCCCGTCCACCATCATGTGCTTCTCCTCCATGTGCCAGCCGCGGGGGCGAACCAGCAGCGTGGCCAGCTGGTGCTCAGGCTTCAGCCTGCAGGGAGGGAGAGGGGGCACGGGGGTGGGGGTGCGTCTTGTGTTGATGGTGTAAGGTTGGGGGGAGGGGGAGGGGGTGAAGGACATCATGATGGTGGCGGTGGCACGAGGGGTCGGGGTGTCTGAATACGCAAGCTGGGGCCACACCTCATCATGTGCATCACTTGGGTGTTGTCAGACTTTTCAGCAGACAAGTAGCATTGGTTGTATTGTGAATGGGGTGGCCACTCATCTGCGTACTGCTGACAGCAGCCATAAGCGTGCAATACATGTGTGGTGTTGTGTGCAGCCTGCCTCATGACAGCCCGACCACCCACCCACCCATTCACCTGTACTCCTTCTGTGGTGTACGCACACTGATGCTGCGGTTGACTGCATCCCTCAGGTTCACCTGCCCATCCAGGTTGTTCCACCAGGTGGGCGCATTGGAATCTGCAGTGGGAAGGAGGGGCAGAGCCGGGGGGGGGGGCAGGACTGTGTTGGGGACAGGCAGGAATGTGTGTTGTGGTGGTGATTAGGTGTGGCTGCTGTACTATGCCTTGCATGCAGTCACCAACTCAGCTGCCCAAGCAACCCGCCTGTCACTACTGTGGGTGCTGCAGCTGGCAGCTGCTGTGGTGATGGCTGGCAGGGCCTGCATGCAGGTAAGGTGCGCTTCACAGGGGAATAGACCTGTTGCAATGGCGATGCATGCAGGTCCTGGGTGCTGCTGCTCACCCTCAAAGTCAGCCATAAATTGTGTGGCTCCGCTGTTGAGTGCATTGATGACCATCTTGCGGTCCACAGGGCCTGTGATCTCCACACGGCGGTCAACCATCCCTGGAGCTGGCACAGGGCCCTGCCATGTTGGGTCAGCACGGATGCCTGCTGTCTCGGGCAGGAAGTCTGCGGTGGTTGAAGGCAGAAGGACGTGGATGAGTTCAGACTGCTACTGGAAAGTTTGCTGTTGGGTTACTGTTGACTGGTGATGCTGAGTTGGCACCTTGCAAAATGTGCTGTGGAGTGCTGCACACCGATGAACGTGGATCCACTGACTGCTGAAATAACTAATGCGACTGATTTTGCCTACCCAGGGGAACTCCAGCATCGATTTCATACTGTCGTGTCACGCGCCGGGCCAGCAGCTCCTTCCTCCGGTTGTTGAAGCACCGGTTCAGCGTCGCAACAAACGTTTGAGCCTCCACTGAAAGGATCTTGGCCTGCTCGGGGCCGTCCACGGGCCCCAGGATCTGGCAACCGGGTGCCTGAGCGATTGGCATGTTTGCTGCTGTCTCCTTCAATGTCAACAGCTGCTGAAACCTCTGAGCAGGGGTGAAAGACTCAACAAGTTGAGTTGCAGTTGCCGTTGCACCCATCCTTGCCGTTTTCAGACGAGTGTCACGCCGTTGGCTGACGGGGCAGTTGTTTGACTGCGGTAGGAGGGTGCGGTGAATGCTCGACAGAAGGCTCATGGTGGTCACCAAACACCCTCGAATGCTGACATCTTATGCCTGGTCATATAGGAGTGTTACAGGCAGCAATCTGGCCATTACTCGGTGTCATCATAGCCACCTCAGCAGTAACCAGCACAGGTCGCACAACTGGCTGGCACGATGGATTGAACATATCATGAATGCGGTGGAATGACCATTTGGATGACCAAAGTCACTGCAGCTTCGCTTTGCACTCCAGCAAATTCATGACATGCACAGTCTAGACCAGATCTGCAGATCATGGGTCACATGGCATGTGCAGAAACTGCAGGCTTTTGTACAGGTAACTGGAATCCATGCATCCTGATCCATGTGCCAAAAATCAACTTATTACAGCTGAGGGGCCGTGCTGCGTGCTTGCAGCGAGCCTGGCAGGGCCTCATTGCCACAACCAGCACATGGTGCCAAGGGAATGTGCATAGACACTTGTTGCAGCACCCACACTGCAAACTCCGTGCTTTCAACGGCGCCAACCAGGGGTAGTAACCTTACTATCCCTGGCGCCAACATGCGTGAATCACTGTGCAGCACAGAATGCCTGCAGAGACAACAAGTATGCGGGACAGCCAGGCAGATGCTAGACCATAGCAATGCATCTCCGTTGAAGCCAACTTGTGCAAGCGCACTTGTTGATACCAGCGTGCAGGTTGCGCGCTGGAACAGCTGCCAAACAAAACGCCATTGCTTCCCAGCTGCCGTGCATGCACCCATGTCTTGTGCAACACACCCACATGCACATTGCTGCACACCTACGCAACAACTGGGGCCGATCTCCGAACATAGTATACACACGAATACCCCTACCTCGTGCATCAACACCTGGAACACACGCTCACCCCATTAGATGATCAATCCAATGCTGCAAAACAAGCTCGACACTGCACCAACAGCGTGAACAGCAACACCCATCAAGCTCTTTCTTACAAGTGCAGAAGCAACCACACCTTTGCCCAAGCATGTGAGACATGCCCTCCCATTCCAACACCCCCTATCAAATCACACCCCACATCACAGCTTGGAGGGGGACTGGCTCCTGCCTGCCGCTTGCTTGTCCCCGCCTGCCCCCAATCGGTGCACAGCAGCCCTGAGCTTGCTGTGTGCGTCATCGTACACCGCGTGTCCCACTGTGTGCCGCACCCGCTGCATCCAGTTGGAAATGATGGGGTGGGCTGCAACAGCTGGTCAAGCTGGGGGCTGGAGGGCTCAGCGACCATCATGCTGCAGCAGCAGCAGCAGCAGTGGTGGCAGCAGCACAAAGAAGAGGACGTTGGCGTCTTGGCTTGGCACCTTCAAAGCAAATCCCGACCCCTGCTAGTAAGTAGGTAAGTGCCTACGCCTATGGTAAGTGCCTACGCCTATTTTGAACCACTGGCAGAGGGGTGTGCATGTTCAGCATGCTGGACTTACCCCCCCCCCCCCCCCCCCCCCCCCCCCCCCCCCCCCCGCCCCCCACCTGACCCCTTCTCGATGACGCACACTTGCAATCGCAGTTTGACAGTCGGCATTGACAACCACACAACCACACGAAACCCACGACCAGACTGCTGCTGCTGGTGCTGTCTCATCATTAGAAGCACTGTGATGATACACTAGACGCGCACTGCAAGACGCATGTGCCCAGCGGGCTGCAGTCCCCAGCCACTGGCACAGTGATGTTGCTGAACAGTCTTTGACGAACTTGGACACTAACAGGACCCTAACAAAAGCCTGTGTCGAGTGACTCACTGCAGCTGCTCCAGCTCACAGGCACACAGCAGGTCAGCCACCGACAGGCTGTCACCCGTCATGAAGGGCCGCGAGCCACCAGCCAGCCAGTAGGACTCAAGGTCCTTAAGTGCCTGACGCAACACCTGCACATGTATAGGGGTGTGGGGAGGTGTTTGAGGGGGGGTTGGTGTGAGGGGTGGGGGCAAAAAGCAGGAGGAAGAGTGAGGCAGGGGCAAGGTGCAGTCCCACTTTTGAGCCAACGCGGCTATTGGGAAGATAGTGAGGCCCAGACTGCCACGGCGAACATAGCATGACTGCAGCTCAGCCCAGTGCTGAATGCACCTGGTGAGCCCTAGGGGTGCCCACGATGCATTGTGCAGAGACTGCATGCTTGCACAATGAGACAATCGCAGCCCCTAGCTGTCTTGCCGTACCTGCAGGCCGTGTTGAGCCACTGCGGGTGAGGCTGGTACGTTGAACACACGGGGGCCTGCAGCAGCATCATACACCAAGATGGTGGGTTGGCACTGGTAAACATCAACAAGGTACATACACACAGCGCCCCTGTGCAAGACATGCGCCCTGTACAGGGTGCTGCTGCACTGGGCTTTGTGTGTCATACCGTGCATTGCGTCACTTCCCCTATCGCCAGCCGCACTGCTGTACCTCCCTTGAAGCCCCTCCCCTCCCCTCCCCCCCCCTCCCCCCCGGGGGCCCCACACCCACCTATGACTGTGGCAAATGCGTAGGTCATACAGCCCCTCCTAATGGTCAGGTGCTGCCAGTGTGTTGCCGCATCAAACACTGCTCGCTTCCTTAGGGCCACCTCCCTCTCCCGCCCTGTGCTGCTGTCTCTCCACTCAAGCCCCTCCCACACGACTGCATGCACACCCTCTGCTGACACACCCACCTATGACTGTGGCAAATGCGTAGGTCATACAGCCCCTCCTGATGGTCAAGTGCTGCCAGTGCGTTGCCGCATCAAACACAGCACGCTTCCGCAGGGCCCCCTCCCTCTCCTGGCCTGTGCTGCTGGCAGGGGCACTTTCAGCGCATTGCGCTACTCCCCTGCATTCAACCAGACTATTGCCCTGCTGTGTCTACCTTGCATCCCTGCCCCCCCCCCCTCCCCCGCCCCCAAACCCCAGACCCCAGACCCACCTATGACAGTGGCAAATGCGTAGGTCATACAGCCCCTCCTGACGGTCAGGTGCTGCCAGTGTGTTGCTGCATCAAACACAGCACGCTTCCTTAGGGCTCCCTCCCTCTCCCGCCCTGTGCTGCTGGCAGGGGTGTGGGGGTGCCACTGCTCTGGCAGCTGGTAGAGTTCTGCCAGGTATGCCATGATTGCTGCTGACTCTGGCAGGTGAACCTCACCATCCACCAGGAAGGGCACCTGCAGGGCAGCAGGAGGGAGTTGCTGTCATTGCTGTCATTGCAAGCAGCTGGTGGAATTCTGCTAGGTAAGCCATGATGGCTGCTGATTCTGGCAGGTGCACATCACCATCCACCAGGAAGGGCACCTGCAGGGCAGCAAAGGCTCATATTCATAGCATGATGACTGCATTTACCCTATTGCAACAACACCTGCAGCACTGCTGCCTCCTAGAGGGACTTGCAAAATGAAGTTGCAAGCAGGTGCACATCACCATCCACGAGGAAGGGCACCTGCAGGGCAGCAGGAGGGGGTTGCTGTCGTTGCAAGCAGCTGGGCTGAGGTTAGGAGCGCTAGGTGTGGTTCTGTGGTGAAAAATCGTCACAGGACCGCAGATAGTAAGGCTTGGGAAGCACCTATTGGCTGTATGTGTGGCCAGCCTTGAGCTTTCGGCACCCTTGTATTACAAGCAGCGGTGGTGCCGTGGCCATCCCTTTCATCCACTGCACTACCCAGGACACACAGACAAAGGATGCAGGCACTGCACTGTCCAGCAGGAGGGGCAGTCACAAGCGGCTGTGGAGACCGGACCTCCACCCCAGCAGCACTCCTCACACAGGCAGAGGGTGATGGGTGAAGGTCTTGCAGCTGTGAGCTTGGAGATATTCTCAAAATGCAAGTGAGTACGGGAAGAGCCTTATGGAACGGCTTCGCTGCTGTTTCATTGTTTCTCAAGTTTGGTCAGATACAGACTGCACCAGCCTGGCCACTGTGGCACTGAGGGGGGGGGGGGGGGCAGTAGCTGCTGTTGTCCCAATAAAGCGACTCCGCAGCCCGTTACCTTGCCAAGGGGGTTGATGGCGAGGTATTCCTCCTGCTTGTGTTGCCCCTTGTCCAGCCTGATCATGCGCACATCAACTGGCAGGTTGTACATTCTGCACACAGGTGGCAGGTGGTGTGTCACGTGAGTCTGCCGATCCGGTGGCGCTGCAGTAACGGTGCATTTGCTGTCAAGCAACCTCATCACGCACTTGCATAGGATGTAGACAGCCCTACTGGGCTGGGACATCAGGTCTATGAACAGGGTAGGCATCTTGAAGTGCCGCGCCGTTTGCCAGTATCAATATAGAGTGACGAGTTGTAAATCAACCAATACTGTGTCGGAGAGCACCTCGGACAGCTCCAAGGAAAGGTTAGTCAACGCTTTGCTGAACCCGAACCCTGCAAGCAGGTGAGCGATCTGGACGTCTTGCAAGTTCAATTGCTTTTGTGTGATGATCTACGATTGTCGTGCCGTTGAAGCTTGCATCTACTGAGGGTGCCCTGGCCATCCCGAAAATAACACCGTGTCCCTAGCTGAGCTCAGAAAGTCAAGTAGGGTGGGGACAGCAATGCAGGCACTTAGGTCACCTCAGATGCGTGCTGGCAGCCGCAGCAGCTGCACCAGGAGGCTGGGCAGCAAATCCAGCAGAGCAGGTGATCACCAACCAGCCTGGCACCTGCACATGCATATCAACAGGCCTTGCACGCTTCTTACAAACATGCAGTGACGTTCAAGTCGTCACAGAGTAACTCAACAACATACCGCTATGTATCTTGGCCCTTGCCAAGCACACTCTCAGTGCAATCCCTGCTAATTGCACTGCACGTGACAGCAAGCTCTTCAGCCAGTGTGAACAGACCATCACTGCTTCACTGCTGCTGCAGTGTGTCGGGTCAGCTGCCAAGCCAGCCAGCCTAGTGTGGTTGTGACCAGGGAGGCAGGCAAGATGGAAAGCTGGTCAAGGCCCTGGCCCAACACAACATCAGCTGTGTGGAGCTGCCACTTATAGAGCACGCAGCTGGACCTGACAGGTATGTATCGTCACTACATACGCAGTAGACAACAGTATTGAGGGATACAGGGCAGCTGTTATCAGAAAGTTCCTTATCTCTGACAGCTGTGACAAGCAGCTGACCAAGGCAGTCATGGGAGAACAAAGCAGCTGCTTAGTGAGCCTGGCTGAGTCGGTCAGACTCCTCCAACTGCAGCCCCATGTGTCCACGTGAACACATAGTTTTGACATATGTCGTAGTCAACTTTGAGTTGATGTTGTGCTTTGTTTGTGGTGCTGCAGGGACCGCTTGCCGTCGATGCTGCAGGCTGGTGGCTTTGACTGGGTGGCCATCACCTCCCCTGAGGCAGCAACAGTCTTCCTGGAGGGCTGGAGAGCAGCAGGATCACCACAGGTGTTGTGTGTGTGGGGGGGGGGGGCGGCAAAATCGCCAGCACCCACAGGCTCAGCGCTCAGCAGATGCTAGCAGCAGTGGCAAGACAGTCCCTCTCACGCAGACCATGTTGTGACTGCGCTGTGCTGTATGTGTTTGTGTAGGTGCGCATTGCAGTCGTGGGTGGTGGCACTGGTGAAGTCCTGGAGGCAGCAGGAGTGACGCCAGCATTCACAGCAACAAAGGTGCGACAACAGCAGGATGCATTCTGGTTGACCATGCTGGCAAACTGTAGGAGCTTTGCTTCGTGCCGTTACGAGAGGGCTGCCAGTGTCAAGTGACCACTGGGTATTCAGCAATGCTCTGCAGCCCGCACTCAACTACATGAGGGAAGATGCACTCTCCTCACAACCTGACCAGGACACGCTCGTCACTTGGACCCCTAGACAACCTGCGTCCAGTGCATCCGCCACTGTGTCCCATCCTTGGCCCTGAGCAGTCATCACCCACCCTTCTGTCGGCTCGCCTGCCTGTGCGAAATTGCTTCCCGCCTCTGCCCCCCTCCCACCCAAAACCACTCACCCAGCCACCCACTGACTGTTGCAGGCGCTGGGTAAGGTGATGGGTGCTGAGCTGCCGCACGTAACTGGCGGCAGTGATGTGGTGCTGTACCCTGCCAGTGTGAAGGCCTCAACGGACCTGCAGGACAGCTTGGCGGCAGCAGGCTACAAGGTCACACGCATCAACACATACAACACGGTAGGCATTCAGGTATGACTAGATGACTTGAACTCCTTTGCTGCCATGAGATTAACTTGTTTTTTTTTTGCAAAGGATACCTGGGGTTGTGGCCTGCCCATGTCTCACTGTTGGCTTTCACTGGGCACTGTGTTGGTGGTGGTGTGCTTTGTGCCAACGGCATGGGTGTGGCTTGGCAGCCTCTTGCATTGTAGCATCCATGCTAGGTCAAGGGACCTTGTCTGGAAGAATGGGAGACAAGCAGCTAGGATCATCAGCCTTCTTTCACGTGTGGAGAACCATTGCCAGCGTAGTGCTGTTGTGTGTTCACTGCTTTTGACTGGTTACTCAATGTCTGCTACTGTGTAGGTGGGCGTGACAAATGTGGACCCAGAGGCGCTGCAACAAGCGCTAGCAGCTGACGTCATCACCTTTGGCTCTCCATCAGCAGTCAAGTGAGTGCCTGACTAATTCAGGGTTTAGGCCAGTGCTTGACTCAGTGTCTGAACTCTGTCCAAGCTCTCTAGAGTTGGGACGCTGCTCAGTGAATGTACCGGGGCACATTATCACGTGATGAGAGCCGCCAGACACTCTTACTCAGCCTGAATGCTGAGCATTTGAAGCCTATTGTGATACGCAGCTGGTACAGTGCAACTTCAGCGCGCCCGTTGAGTGAGCAGATGATGTTGATTGTTGTGTGTGTGGCCAGCTGGTGGCAATTTGCCCCCTAAGAACCTGAAACAAAACAGGCAATGTTACACCGCATTCCAGCGCATCATCTCTGCCATGCTGTGGTGTGCTGTGTTGTGCTATGCAGGGCCTGGGTTGCGCTGGTGGGTCTGGAGGCTGCTCAGAAGAAGATGTCAGTATGCATCGGCTCCACATCAGCGCGCGCCTGCAACACAGCCGGGCTCAGTCAAGTCATCTTCCCTGACAGCCCCAGCATAGAGAGCTGGGTGGACTGTGTACTGCAGGCTTTGCAGAAGCAGCCTGTGTCTGCTGTGTGATGGCAGCAGCCTGTTGGGAGGCGATGCTTGTTGTACCAACATATTTCAAAGGACATCATCTTGTGTTGCTGTGGCTGGGGTTGTTGCATAGGGATCTGGGCATGTCAACGGGGTGGATGTAACCGCGGTGTGGGGCTCATCAGAGCATTTGAATGTGTGTGGGATCCCCGGGGGGCCCCACCATTGCGCAACACATGACGCAGGCAGTATCCGTGCACAGTGACGGCTGCATTCAACACTGCACGCCCACAGCTGTGCACTACAAGCAAGCCTTGCACAGTGCATGTCCGTTGTGCACACAACGGCAAGCAACTTATCGGAAAACCCGAACGTAAATAATAACGAGCGTAAATAATTTAACAAACAAGTAAATAATTTAACAAACAAGAAAAATTTTAACAAACAAATACTTGAATAAATAAATGAACAAACAATTAAAAAATAAGTAAATAAATAATAACAAACATATATCAACAATGGAGAACTCACCCAGGACCAGGGTCGCATGCTGTACCATGGTGCTTGTCACCAGTGTGGTGGAAACGCATACTCCAACCAAGTCATCTGGATCCAGCCTCTGCTCAAGTGGCACTGCCTAAGAAGCAACAAGCCTCTAAATCATCAGCCAACCAACATCACCAGCCTTGAGTCAAGGTCAGCACTGTACGGCTGCTGTCACTCACTCCGCTTGCGCGGCACCCACGCTCACAACAGCAAAGGCAACATGGCTGCTGCCACCCGGCTTCCGCACCGACCAACAGACATACGTCATTGAACAGACCGCCAAACCCCACCACCACAATTCTCAAACAGTCCCTGCAGCTCACACTCAGCACAAGTCATCAAGCTGGGAGCTGCAGGCAGCACCTGCACGGTAGCACCTCGCACTTTGCTCCAAATAAAGTCAAAGGCTCACACTGACTGCTGGGACCCTGTAGTGGCCGTCTGCTTTCCAGCACCAGCACCACAACAGCGCTGCAGGGACTGTACGACAACTTGCACAGGCTTCCATGTGCTGTGAGCTAGATGTACAATCGCACCACACACCACATCACAAACGCTGTGTTCACCACAACCATGGCAACACCAAACAACATGTGCGCTTTGGGATCCCGCAGCGAAAACATGTTGAGGGACAGCCAGACATTGGCAATGAGGCACAGTGTAGCTGCCATGTGCAGGCGATGCATACGCTTTCTTCATATGGCTTCATCCAAACCTGCAGGCCCAAACTGATCATGAGAGACAGACTCATCAACAGCAGAGCATGGTAGGCACCAATGCTGTGATGAAACACTGACACTGCTGTCAGTGCAACGGTTTGCGCCGCCCACACAGCCTCCCACCAGTACCGGCCCTCCGATAGTTGCGGTACAGGAATCCGTACCGCTCCTGAAAGCCCTGGTCTGACGCTCTGTTGCTGTTGCGCCACAGGAACAGCCAGCTAGCAATTGGGGCACCACAGCAGATCAGGATGACGGCTGGGATACCCATTGCAAACACCAAATCCTGTGTGGACCAGAAAAGCATGCCTGATCCATGTGCAGTACCCAGTACCCTGCTGTGTGGTTCTTGACAGCATACTCGGCATAAGGCCCCCGCCCTGCATCATCCACCCGCAGGCAAGCAAACCAGCTGAGACTAGCCTTGACCAAGGTGGGGTAGGCAAAAAAGCCCACAACCAAAGCTGCAACATGCAGCTGGGCGCAGCTGAAGAGGATTTGCGCCTTGCACCTGACGCCTACGGCTGCCCTTGTTAACCACCATGGACCACACACGACGCACAACATATGAGAGTATCACCAGCAGCAGGATAACAGTCAGGACAATGATGGGCAACACAAGCAGCACGAGTTGCCTCACAAACGGCGCCGACAGGAGGCCACGGCTATCAGCACCGAATGTCTGCTTCACCCAACAGTCAAGGGATGATGACTGCCCACCGGCAGCGCCAAACACCACTGCAGCTGTGGTAAATGCTGTGGTCAGAAAGGCTGGCCAAGGCACTGACACACCACCAAGGATCACCAAGTATTGCAGGTACTGCACTGGCACCTTGATCAGATCTGAGATCCTGAGCCCTTGTCCCCCTGCTGGTTATCCACCCAGTTGGCATGCACTGTGTACCTGATAAGCGCTATGGATACACAAAACATTGAAAGGTACAACAACAGCTGCCTCCAAGCTGGCAGACATCTAGCACATTTGAAAGGTACGGTCATCCCATACCCAGACGCACAAACACCACACAAAGTACCATCGTATCCGGCATGCACGTGCCACTGCCGGTGTCCTCTCCCCCTCTGCATGAAGTGTTGAACAAAGGGCATCGGTGAATCTGCACAGACCTGTTGCTAGATTTCCAGTAGCCCGAAACAGGTACGACCTGGTTGCCAGCGCACACAGCATTGTCAGGGCACTTGGAGCACGTAGCATTCCGCCTGATTGCGGTTGAGAAGTCGTAGGTGTTTGCTGGACAACATGTGCAGCCTGCATCTGACGAGAAAGTCCCAGGTGGGCACACCTTGCTGCCCAACCGAACTCCTGCACTGCACACATTCAAAAGCTTCCCATCACTGACAACATTGTCATGCAAAGACAACAGAGCACTGTCAGTGGTAGTAACGTCCCACCCCAGGATGCCAAGAGCTTTGCCCCTGGTGGGTCTAGAGAAGTTTACCCCGTCTTGAATCCGCACACTTGCATTTTGAAGAGCCAGCACACCATCACCGAAGCCAAATGCTGCATTGTCACTGATGTCAACAGGACCCTCCAACAACACACTCCCATTGTACGACACAGCTACAGCCCCACCCCCTGTGACCTTCCCATCCTTCTGGTATCTATCCCGGTCAAGGCACAGCTTGTCACATTGACCAGGAACATTCTGCAGGAAGTGGTTCTTGCTGATTGTGACAGGCCCTCTGATGAGAGCACTTGCACTACCATCCACGAGCACTCCACAACCATACATGCCACACAAATTGTCGCTGATGTCAGAACCACCAATAACAAGGTGCCCATCGTCCCTAGCACACAACCCTCCACCGCTCACAGATGCTCTGTTGTGTTTGATGCTGCTTGCACCTGCAACAACAAGTGTGCCGCTACCAGCCACCAACCCACCAGCGCAATCACCCTCAGCCCGGTTGTTCAAGACAAGGATCTCATTCAGGACCATGGTGGCATTCCCACTCACCACTACCCCTGTGCCACCATTCCACCACCCCTGCTGACCCAAAGAGTAATCCATAAACCTGTATGACTTAACATTAGGGTTGCATGGATCGCGGGAATCCTTCCAACCTGCCATATGTGCATTTCCCGTGTTGCCGGTAATTGCAGTGCTCCCCGTGACAAGGACACGAGCCTCATCAACTGCAGACACACCCACAGCAAATACATATGACACTCGCCCTGGTCCAAACTGGTAAGGGTCGTCACGCACCACCATGTTCCTGCCGATGCTACTTGATTCACTCAACTCAACGTAAGACTGACCAAACGCCACAACAGCGCTTGCATGGTTTTTGCTGATGGTCACATTCTGCAGGACAACACGAGCCTCGCCCACCACACACAGGGCCACTCTGGCTCCCTTAACGCCTTCAATAGAGCTGTCAACAATGTCAACAGCAGCATCCCCACAAACGGTCAGCAAGCACCTATGGCTGCGCTTCACCCCAGGGCAAGTACGAACAATGTCAACCCCCTTGAAGCTGCTTGCAAAGGTCCCAGAAGTGTCTGATTGACAGCAAGCAACACCCGTCCCACGTTGCTAGCGCAGTCAATACTGGCACTGTCTATACCTCTACCCTGTTTGGCCCCTTGTCCGGTGTCTTCAACTCCTGTGCCAGTGCCTGGCCCAAGGTATTCGGCTCCTGTACCTGGCCCCTTGATTTGAATCACGCAGCGGGCCCTTTCTTCTGATCTGACAGCTCTGCTTTCAGCCATGACGGCATCGTATGCTGAAACATGAGCTGAAATTGGGACCTGTTGTGCCAGGGCTCCCATGCTGCGCTCTGAAACCAGCAGGCTGGCTGCAAGCACCAGCAGCAACCAAGTGACCCTGCAGCAGCAGCAGCAGCAGGAAGGACATGGCTTATAGCTTAAAGCAAACTGCCCTCTGAAGACTTGGTCCCCTGACACAACGCTCTACAAGCCAACGTGTGGCTGCCAGCCACACTCTGAGAGCAGCATGCCAGAAAGGTGGGCATGTGGTCTGGCATATGCCAGAAAAGCTGGTCAAGACAGATCAGGCCCTGGCTCATGCAGAAAGCATGGCAGCTGCTGCAGGCACACAGACAGACGCATATGGCATAAGGCACCTACCTTGCATGGACCTGACGTTCTGCACCACCCAGCATTGGATTGCCTGCTGCAGCAGTTGTAACGGCGCTGTACAGCAGAAGCGGTTAAGTGTGCTGCGTCAGCCCTGGACGCGGAACGGGCCTTTTCAAGCAATGTAAATGTAATGGACGACGCAAGACAGACACTGGAGTGAAGGTAAGCTGGAACGGTGGTGCAATCTGCAGGTGTGGATGGTCTGTCCATCTGCCGGTGAACAGGGTCGACCGGGTCTAACCCAATGCTTTTGAGCTTTGGGAGGGCCATTTTCACAGAAGGACGCCTTGCGGGCTAGTTGGAGGTCGCTGGAAGGTCGGTCAGCTGGCCCACAGTTCTAGCCACACACCTGTAAGCTGATGTCATCACCTTTGGCTCTCCATCAGCAGTCAAGTGGGTGCATGACTGATTCAGGGGCTCAGGCCAGAGCTTGGCTCAATGACAACACACACCAAGCTTTGACGACGCTCAATGTACTGGGTCGCATGTCACATGGAAGCAGCAGCCGTTGTGGCGCCCTTACTCTTTGTTGGAAACCTGCCATGCGGACCCAGTTGGTACAGTCTCAGCGCGTCTGTTGACCAACAAGATCGGTGAACAACGCACATGTATACTGTGCGCCACAATACTCCTGCCATGCTGTGCTGTGGTGTGCTGTGCAGGGCCTGGGTTGCGCTGGTGGGTCTGGAGGCTGCTCAGAAGAAGATGTCAGTGTGCATCGGCTCCACATCGGCCCGTGCCTGCAACACAGCTGGGCTCAGTCAAGTCATCTTCCCTGACAGCCCCAGCATAGAGAGCTGGGTGGACTGTGTGCTGCAGGCACTGCAGAAGCAGCCTGTGTCTGCTGTATGATGGCAGCAGCCTGTTGGGAGGCAATGCTTGTTGTTTGTTGAACCAACATCTTATTGAAGAACCTCATTTTGAGTCGTTGTTGCTGGGGTTGTTGCATAGGGATCTGGGCATGTTACAGGGGTGCATGTAAGCACAGCGTGGGGCTCATCAGAGCTGTTGAGCACGTGCTGGAGAGGCCCTGTGGAGCCCCGCCATTGCGCAACACCTGACACAGGTCTCCAGGCATGCACCCCAATATTTCCGTGCACAGTAACGGCTGCATTCAACGCTGCACGCCCACAACCGTGCACAACATAGCAAGCCTTGCGCAGTGCATATCCTTCGTGCACACAACGGCAATGTCGTACTAGTTGGGCGCTAAAGAGACAGTGAGGCTAGGCATTGTACTTCCCCCCGTTCTGCCGATGGAATAGGCAGAACACAATGCCTGCCAGGACCTACAAGTTCGACACACCCACCTACTAGTAGCACTCAGCTGACATGCTCGTGAGTGCAACACAAGCAATGCCCAACATGAAAACATGAAAATGCAACAACACAAGAACACACACACACACACACAACACATGTATTTCCACCTCACCCACTACAAACATGCAGTGCAGCTTCACGCCTGCACAAAGGCCACCACCAGCATGCAAAGCCTACAACATGCTCCAAACTCTCCGACAAGCAGCAGCCCCAAATATAGCTCTGCCCTGTCCCCACAATCCACATTGCCTGCACTTACCGCTAAGCATGCACAGCTTCAGCATGCACCAAGCTCTCCGACAGGCTACACACGCAACCAAGGCGCTGCCCTGTCCCCATCATCCACTACAGCCAATGCTCACAGCCAAGCATGCGCAACTTCAGCATGCACCAAGCTCTCCAGCAGCAGCACACATGCTATCATGCGGCACCTGCTCGCATAAACCACATGTATACCTTCACAACTCCCAGCATGCTCAACCAACCAACGCCCCGCTTCCCTTCGTTCCCTTTCTGGTGGTTGTACTGTCGCGCAGTCGTTGTAACAGGAATGTTCAAACACTGTACACTGAGCAGACTCAGTCTACGGCGGCCTGTGTTGGGATCACAAGCAGGGAACACAGAGTTAAGCAGCTGAAGCAGCGGCCTGCCAGCAGGAATGCCTTAGCAGGTGTTCGGCTCAGTCTCTTAACGAAGGGAAGCCGGGGCACCAGCACCGCGACCCACACAAGAGGCACCTCAGCCAGCTGAACCTCAGACACCCAACCTGACCAGTCAAACAGACACGGCCCTTGGATCAACCAACCTCGACGTTACTACAACCACTACTACCTGACCTGCACATGCACTCAAACCTACAGTGCTAGCGCTACTGCACACCCTAGCGCTCAAGCAGCATGACAGCAAGCAAGTCATCTGAAAACTCAAATCGAACAAATAAATACATAATACCAAACAAACAAATTGATAATAACAAACAAATGACAACCAACATATATATCAACAATGTGAGAACTCACCCAGGACCAGGGTCACAGACTGAACCATGGTGTTTGTCACCCAGTGCGGGGGGGGGGGGGGGAAACATGCATTCCAACCAACTCATCTGGACCCAGCCACTACTCAAGTGGCACTGCCTACGAAGCAACAACCCTCTAAATCATCAGCTTTTCAAAGCATCAGCTAAACAGCCTCACCATTCTGTGTCAAGGCCAGCACAGTACGACTGCTCTCAGTCACTCCGCATGCGCGGCACCCACGCGGACACGCTCACAACAGCAAACTTTGAAACTTTGAAACATTGCTGCTGCCACCGACCAAGACACCAACCCTATTCAACAAACCGCCAGAACAACCGCCACAATATTCAAACAGTCCCTGCAGCTCACACTCAGCACCAGTCATAAAGCTGGGAGCTGCAGGCAGCACCTGCACAGTAGCCAAGCCTCACACTTTTTTCAGAAAGTGCTCACACCGACTGCTGGGCCCCTGTAGTGGCTGTCTGCTTTTCAGCACCAGCACCACAACAGCGCTGCAGGAACTGTACGACAACCTGCACAGGCTTCCATGTGCTGTGAGCTAGCTGTACGATCCTCACCACACACCACATCACAAACACTGTGTTCACCAGAATCATAGCAACACCAAAGAATGTGTGCACTTTGGGGTCCCGCAGCGAAAACATGTTGAGGGATAGCCAGACATTGGCGATGAGGCACAGTGTAGCTGCCATGTGCAGGCGGTGCATACGCTTTTCTTGATACGGCTTCATCCAAACCTGCAGGCCCAAGCTGATCATGAGAGACAGACCCATCAACAGCAGAGCATGGTAGGCACCAATGCTGTGATGAAACACTGATACTGTCGTCAGCAAGACGGTTTGCGCCGCCCAAACAGCCTCCCACCAGTACCGTCCCTCCCGATAGTTGCGGTACAGGAATCCGTACCGCTCCTGAAAGCCGGGGTCTGATGCCCTGCTGCTGTTGCGCCGCAGGAACCACCAGATAGCAATCGGGGCACCACAGGTCAAGATGACGGCTGGAATACCCAATGCATACGCCCACAGTGCGTGCGCACCTTCGAAGCACGCCTGGTTCATGTTCAACACCCAGTAGCCTGCGGTGTTGTTCATGTGAGGATACTGAGGGTATAGCCCGTTGGCATCATCCACCCGCAGGCAACCAAACCAGCTGAGACTTGTCTTGACCAAGGTAGGGTAAGCAAAGAAGGCCACAACCAAAGCTGCAACATGCAACCGGCTGAGAAGCTCCCCACCTTTCAACCCAAGCCCAACGCTCTCGCGGGTGCGCTTGCTGACGACAGTTGGCCACACACATCGCACAACATGCCAGACAGCCACCAGGAGCAGCACAACTGCTAGCACAACGATGGGCAAAACAACCAGCACGAGTTGCCTTGCGATCGGCGCCCACACATGGCCACTGCTAGCAGCGCCGAAGAAGCCCTTCACCCAACAGTCAAGTGACGATGACTGCCCACCGGCAGCGCCAAACACCACTGCAGCTGTGGTAAACGTTGTGGTCAGAAAAGCCGGCCAGGGCGCTGACACACCACCAAGGATCACCAAGTACTGCAAGTACTGCACTGGAATTTGAACAGGTCTGAGACCCTAAGACCCTTGCCTCCCTGCTGGTTATCCTCCCAGTTGGCATGCACTATGTATGTGATAAGCGCCACACACACACCAAACATCGCAAGGTATACCAACAGCTGCTGCCATGCTGGCAGGCACTTTGCACACTTGAACGGCACAGTCATGCCATAACCTGGTGCGCAAACACCACACAAAGTACCATTGTATCCTGCCATGCACGTGCCACTGCCGGTGTCCTCTCCCCTCTGCATGAAGTGCTGGACGAAGGGCATGGGTGTATCTGCACAGACTTGTTGCTGGCACTCCAAAAGCCTGGGATGGGTGAAATCCTATTTCCAATGCACACAGCATTGTCAGGGCACCTGGTACACGCGGCATTCCTCCTGAGCTTGGTCGAAAAGTCATAAGTATTTGCTGAACAACATGTGCAGCCTGCCAGTCCGTCCGTCCAGCCCTCCACCACCCGTCCCGCCGTGTAAGTCCCAGGTGGGCACCACTCGCTGCCCAATCGTACACCCGCACCGCACAAATCAAAATTTTCTGAACCATCGACAACACCGTCATGCACACCTAATTGGGCCTTGCCAGAGGTAGTGATTTGCCACCCTAGCCTTGTCCCTTCCTGTGACGGCGACAATTGATTAAAGGTCACACCAGCTTTGATCTCCACAACTGCAGAGTCAAGGGCCAGCACACCATCACCAGAGCCAAACGCGACATTTCTTCTGATCTCAACAGGACCCTCCAACAACACGCGCGCATTGGCTTTTGCAGCTACAGCCCCACCCCTGAGGTGGGAATGATAAGATCCACACGCTCTCGGGCTTGGCACAGCTTGTCACAGGCAGGAACTTTACCACTGGCCATGCCATCCTGGCTTCCCAAATAGGAGTTTCTGTTGAGTGTCACTGGCCCCTTGATGGTGGTGTTGGCTTCACCATCAGCGAACAGGCCGCCACCCAGTATGCCACAGTAGTTGCTCTCAATCTGGGAACCACCCTCAACAACCAGGTGCCCTTTGTCCCTTGCACACAACCCTCCACCATTCACAGAGGCTGCATTCTCTGTGATGCTGCTATCCACAACAACAAGCCTGCCATTACCAGCCACCAGACCACCAGCGCAATCACCCTCAGCACTATTCTTTTGGATGATGGTGCTTTTCACAACCATGACGGCATTCCCACTCACCACCACCCCCGTGGCACCATTCCACCACCCCTTGTCTCTGCCAGCCTCGATTGGCCTGTATGACGACTGGTATGCCTCCCTGTATGGCTTAGCAACAGGACCGCAAGGATCATGCCCAACCGCATCCCGCGACATTTGTGCATAGCCTGTGTTGCCTGCGATGGTGGTCCCATCTGTGACCAGGACACGAGCGCTATCAACAGCAGACACACCCACAGCAAAAACATAGGACGCCCCTTTTAACCCTTCAATAGAGAAGCCGGACACCTTTATAGGGACATCACGCACCACCTTGTTGCTGGCAATGCTACTCTTCTGACCCAACTCAACATAAGAGTGATCAAACGCCACCACACCGCTTGCGTGGTTGTCACTGATGTTCACATTCTGCAGGACAACACGAGCTCGGCCCACCACACACAGGGTCACATTTGCTCCCTTGACACCCACAATGGAACTGTCGACAATGTCAACAGCAGCATCCCCACAAATGGTCAGCAAGCACCCATCTCTGTGCTGCACCCCAGGGCAAGTATGGACAGGTTCAACCCCGTTGAAGAGGCTTGTGAACGGTCCCAGAAGTGTCGGGTTGAAAGCAAGCGGCACTTTTTTGAAGCCTGTAGGATTCTTACAGTCGATCGTGGCGGTTTGTATAGCCCGAGCGCAGGCTTCTGGTCCAGTGTCTTCAACTCCAGTGCCTGGCCCAAGGACAGTAGCGCCGGTGTCTTGGCCCTTGATTTGGATCACGCAGCTGGCCCTCTCACGTGATCTGAGAGCCGTGCTTTCAGCCATGACCGAATCATATGCTGACACTTGAGCGGTATCATACTGTCCCAGTGGGACCTGCTGTGCAAGGGCTCCCATGCTGCCAGCTGACACCAGCAGGCTGGCTGCAAGCACCAGCAGCAACCAAGAGACCCTGAAGCAGCAGTAGGAAAGACATATATTGCTTGAAACGAAGTGCTTGTAAGACTAGTTGTCCTGACATACAACGCTCTACAAGCCAATGTGTTGCTGCAGAGCAGCATGCCAGAAAACGTGGGCACTTTTTCTGGCAAGCCAGAGCATGCCAGAAAAGTCAGTCAGGACCGATCAGGCCCTGGCTCATGCAGAAAGCATGGCAGCTGCTGCAGGCACACAGACAGACGCATAGAGCATGAGCACCTACCTTGCATGGACCTGACGTTCTGCACCACCCATCGGACTGCCTGCTGCAGCAGTTGCAACGGCGCTATACAGCAGAAGCGGTTGAGTGCGCTGCGTTAGCCCTGGACGCGGAACGCCTTTTCAAGCCATGTGAGATGTAATGGACGACGCGAGACAGGTACTGGATAGAAGGTAAGCTGGAACTGAGGTGCAATCTGCAGGTGGATGGTCTGCCGGTGAACAGGGTCAACCGGTTCTGAACCAATGGTTTTGAGCCTTGGGAGAGCCGTTTTTATAGAGGGCCGCCTCGCGGGCTGGTCCAAGGTCGCTGGAAGGTCGGTCAGCTGGCCCACAGTTCTAGCCACACAAGCTGTGAGCACACAGAACAGGCAACAACCGAGTGCCCCTTTGTAGCCAAAAAGAGCTTCCTTCAGACGCAAAACTGCAACTGTTGCTGTAAATCTGTTGTTTCTGTTCCTGTTCTGCCTGTGTTCTGGTGGCCTTTCAAAGCAGCCACCAAAGCCACCAATTGCAACTTGGCGTTGGCCCCCATGGTGGGTGACTGGTGAGTGAGTGGTGCCAAATACATCAATGTCCATCAAGCTCAGCTTGACATTCCATCACCAGCTGCCCCACATTCAATGGGGCAATGATTGCCCTGCAGCATTCTGTACCTTGTTGTAATAAGATCGCAGAGGCTGAAGCTGCCGTGTCTGTCAACGGAAAGAAGTAGTAAGCATTCTGTACCTTGCACGGCCTGTGCACAACTGAGTCAACAGCACAAACTGCACAAGCGCTGACAACAGCCCTTGTCGAAGCACTGACAGTTACACCCGACCAGCCTCATCTGAGCATGCATCTACAAACAAAGTCCTTGTGTGCCAGGCTATGCCCCTGACATAAGGTCGACCTTGACAGCCTCGGAAGCGCAAGAAAAGCTGCAGCAGCAGACTTCCAAGGTAGAAAGAAGGGTCCAGGGGGACATTCAGAGTTCAGACAGGCCACGCAGCCTGGGGCAGCATTGCAGCTGAGATTGTGATGAGATCCAACAGATGACAGGGGCCCAGAGGCACACTGTGAAGATGCAAGCTTCCATTGGGGCAACGACATGGAGTACACTGAATGGCAATTATAAGGAAGGCTGCACTTGTGAAGGGGGTGCAAGCTGCCCCACAGCCACACATAGGCACACACACATTGCACAAAGTTGGGCACAGCCAAGGAAGCTCAGTACAACACACACACAGCCTGGAAACCACACCGCTGCTGGTGATGGCACTGCACTGAGATGCGCCGCACAGCACAGCTTGCAAGATCAAGGTCCGTACCATACACCACACACGCCCTTCTTCGCCGCCACTCCAACCACAGGAACAGCTACTGTTGGATTTAACGCACCCGTCAGGGCACGCGCCCCCCTCAAGTCAGCAAAACTATTGGAAAATGTGCAGCCTCAAACCAGTGACATGGGCACCCCAACCCCAACCCATCACACTGCATCAGCTGAGACAGCAGCACCGCACCTGTCAAAATGATGTCCACAAACGCCGCCCCCCCCCCCTGTCTCACACACATTGCTAGCCAGCATGCATGTGCACGCATGCAGTCTCTCTGTCGACACACTGCCGCTGCAACAACCCCTCCCTCCAAGGCACCAGCTGCCGCCCCACCCATCATCAACGACACATCCCTCCACTGACCCCCCCCCCCCGCACTCCTCATGCCCCAAGCTTCGCCAGCAGGTTGGCATGCTGTGACCCCAGATGCGAGCCCCGCCCCTGCTGCTGCTGCCTGCCGCTGCCATCCACCACAATCACCTCCGCCTCTGCAGGGCTGCTGCTGCCCCCTGATGACACTCCTCCTCCCCAACACACCCCGCACCCCACAGTGCTGCTTCTTGAGGGCCCCAGCACCCCACCGCCTCCTGCTGCTGGCCCATCCTTCTCTACCTTCTTCCCAAGCTGCTGCTGCTGCTGCAGCTCCACCACCACCGCAGGCACCTCCTGCAAGCCGCCAGGCTGCTGCTGCTGGTGCGTGATGTGGCTGGCGCTGCTGCTGTTGCAGCCCTCCTGCGGGACAGAGACAGACACCTCCTCCGCAGACACCAAGTGCATCAGCGTCTGCTGCTGCTCCCCTGGCGGGTAAGATCCAGCAAATCCCCATCAACTGCCCCAGCCGAGGAGTCCCCCGAAACTCCTCACCCCACGCAGCCAGAGGTGCTAGCCGGCAGCGCCCGCTGCTCTCAGCAGCAGGAGGCAGCCCCGAGAGGGCCTCAGGCGACCCCAGCAGCCCTAGGTTCATATCCGCAGCAGCGCCCGCTGCAAGGATACGCGCATCGTCCGGGGATAGCGTCGGCGTTTCAGGGCTTATCAGACGGCCGCTGCTTCCTGCTGCTGTCAAGATAGGTGCCAGCTGGATGCTTGAAGACTCCAGCTGCCTGGCTGCTGCCTGCTGCTGGTGCTGCTGTTGGTATGCTTGCGGCTGCGGCAGCACCGGCACCATCATGGGTCCATCGTCGACTGAGGATGCCTCACTGACCCTGCGACCCGCGAGTGACACGGCCTGCGTGAACTGCTGCTGCGCGAGTGCGGGCTGCTGTATCTGGCGCTGCTCGTTGTACTCACTCTCCGCCATGAACACCCTGCGGAAAGCAGCAGTAGTAGTAGTGGCAGCCGTGCACAAGGATCAGAGAGCAGACTGCAGGTTAGTCTGCATTGTGGGGTTTGTCTGCATGCACATATGGGTTCAGGGCGCCCCACCTTGTGATTTGCCACATTATGAGGCAGCATACCCTCCTTGGCACTACAGTCAAGTACGCATATGCACAGCACGCAGCACAAGTGAGGAAGGCAGACTCCTGAGCCAACAAGGGGCCGAATGCTGGTAGGGCTGCACCAACCTGTGTGTCACAAACTCCAGGAAGCGCCTGGAATAGGCCTTGGGTGGTGCGACGCTGATGGCGGCCTTGTCGTGCGTGATGCCCTTGACGGTGCGCTCAAGCACCTTGCGCGTGGAGTAGTCCTGCAGGAGCCCAGCACACCAGTTGTACACGACACAACGGTTTTGACGGCACAAACTCTTACGTTTGCAGGCCTGAGGAGCACACCCTCCTCCTGCCTCAGCATGCACAAAAGCTCACAGTCAACACAACCTTCCCAACAACTCAACAAGCAATTGCTTCCCAAGACCCCCACTGCAAGACCTGCATGGCTGCCTGCCTTCCCCCTTCTCTGCATTGGCGCATGCAGCACTGCCAGTGCACACAACCCTTGATCACTCACGACAGATTACTCATCATCACTACAAATATAGTAGGCGAGCCCCTCACCTGCAGGATGTCAATGATGCCAAAGCACAGCACCACCTCCTCAGGGCCCCTGCCACCATGGCCGCTCCCTGCTGCTGCCGCCCCCTCTCCCGCCTTAGTCCCCCCAGGCCGCCGCTGCCCTTCGGCATTGCTGCCTGTCGTGCGGCGGCTGCTGGGCACACTGGTGTCAAACACCACCCCCACCCCCGCCAGCATGCTGCGCAGCACCCCCACTCGTAACAGCTCCGAGAGGCTGCTGCGGGACCGCAAGCGCCAGCATATTGATGCCCAGCTGCTGCCCAAGGGGCAGCCCTGCCGCGGTGGTGTAGGCGAGGGAGGAGGCGTGGGGGACTGCAGGGGCCGGGGTGGGCCCAGGGGCGCGGGGGTCGGGCATCCCCAGAGCCATGGGTGTGTCCACGACTTCCTCGTCCTCCTCAAAGGCACCCCCAGCCCGGCGAATGCGCCGCGCAGGCTGGTGATGTGGGCCAGGTTTTGGCCCTGGGGACGCGGCAGGCCTGCGACAGACACGTTGAACATGTGTGAACACCGACATATTAAAATCAATAAGAAACCCAAAGCAGCCCTTGAATAAACCCACGTAGCCACTGGCCGAGCTACTAGCGAGACCTGCCAAGCAATGCAAGGCGTGATCAGTGTGATGCTGAGTTGACCCCACATCAATCTTAGCAAGTGCCTCCCAATGCCTGACTTCATGCAGTGTGCCAGCAGCGGCATCACTGCAAGACCTCCCAGCCGCACTCAGGCTATCGCCTAAGCAGCTGCCACTCCCCCCCTTTCCTGCCTCACCTGCTGCCGTAGAGGGGCTCACTACTGCTGGCACCGCTGCAGCTGCAGTGCTGCCCTGCTGGCTAACATCAAGCGGCGCAGGCAGCGAGGGTGCCCCACCGCCGGTGGTTGCGCCCTCTGCCACCTGCCGCTGCTGCTGCATGGCCTGCAGCACCACCGAGGGAGGCTCCTTGCGGGCCGCACCTTCTTCAGCTTGCTGCCTAGGATCTTCAGCCGCGCCAGCTCAGCAACGTCCTGCAGGCATGAGGGCAAGGGGCATAGCAGCCTGCAGGGATGTGCACAGGTTCAGATACGTTTGGGTACACTGCAAGTGAGGTGAATGCGACAGGCATACATACACGGAGCCGGCTCAGCAACGTCCTGCACTCATCAGACAGGTGCCAGAACAGTATGCTGAGATGCAGAGCAACCTGCACAGCTTGCCCACAAGCGACCTCTACGAACCCCCCGCCTTGTCACCCCGTGCGACCATCCCCCCCCCCCCCCGGGCCCCACCTTGATGCGTTGCTCGCTGAAGCCCATCTCCTGCATGCGCTCAGACACCTTCCCCAGCCGCTGCTCCAACTCAGCCGCACCAGAGAACAGCTCCCAGTTGCGCGCACCAGCACTCGACCCAGCCCACGGCTGGTTCACCATCGCCAGCAGCTGCGGGGTGAGCGCCACACTGCTGCCGGCAGCAGTGGCGGCTGACCCGCCGGCGGCTCCATGACCGCTGGTGACGCCGCTCCCGGCGGCTCCCGCAGCGCTGGTGACGGCACTGCTGGGCCCCGCCCCGCCCACCGATGACCAACCCCCCGGCGTCGTTACACCAGACGACTCGCCAGCAGCGGCGGCTGCGGTGGCAGCACCGGCGGCAGCGATGGCGGCGGCGGCTGCGGCCGCCTGCGCGGCACCGCCGGCTGACAGCAGGTGCTGCACTCCGCCGCCAGACGATGCCAGCGGCGTGCCTCTGCCAGACGGCTGCTGCTGCTGCTGGAGAGAACCCGGCAACGCTTGCAGTATGCCGCCGTGTGCCCCTTCCTCCGCACCTGCTGCCGCTGCAGTTCCCTGCTGCTGCGATTGCATCACCGGTGGCTGTGGCGAGGGGCCTAACGAGGACCCCGGGCCCACCCCTGCCCCTGCAGAAGAAACCTGCTCCACGCCACCCGTTCACTCCCCATGCTACTGATTGACGACTGCCCCGTTAGTCTTGCAGCTGCAGGGGCAGACCAGGGCCAAACACCTCAGCCGCCGGCTGCTGCTGCCGTGAAGATGCCATTGCTGCCATGCCCTGCTGCTGCGCCTGCTGCAGCTGCAGACTGAGCTGCTGCTGCTGGCCACCAGCCGCTGCAGCTGCTGCGGCGGCGCCTGGACGTCGTCGTCAGAAACCGTGTACCCACGCAGGCTGAACTGCGGCACTGATGCTGCTGCTGCGTCATGTCCTGCCGCCAACGCTGCTGCCATGGCATGTCCCTCTGAGAAGGAACCCAGGGCAGAGCCTGTATCACAGCAGTAATGTGAGCAGACATACCTCAACATCCGACGGAGAGAAACCGTATGGAAGCAAGCTGTCAGAAGCTTGGACAAGACCTGAAGTTTGGTGAATGATGCACAGATGTTGTCTGGTACCGCCGGCGTACGATCGCCGTGCTGAACATACCCTCACATGCGATGTGCGATCTGCAACGGGCGACGGTGCAACATGCCACCCCCTCGACCTCCGCCTCCCGCACCTGGCTGTGTACCTCCTGGCAGCGGGCTGGTGTGCTGCAGCAGGTAGTGCCGTCCAGGCTGAATGAGGGGACAGCCTCCAGTGATGCGCGCGTGTGCTGTCGGTGGGGGTAGTGCACCCCCAGCAGCAGGCTGTAGTCCATCACACCAACCGTCCTGCAGCCAACAAGCAGCAGGGCATGTCAGTAATTCTCTCTCTCTCTCTCTCTCTCTCTCTCTCCTCTCTCTCTCTCTCTCTCTCTCTCTCTCTCTCTCTCTCTCCCTCTCCCATCTCTCTCTCTCTCTCTCTCTCTCTCTCCCTCCTTTCTCCCTCTCCCCATCTCTCTTTCTCTCTTCTGGGCCGCTGACAAGCCCCCCTCCCTGGCCCCCTCCCTCTCTCGCCCTGCCCCCCTCCCTCCCTCCCTCCCTCCCTCCCTCCCTGTCTCCCCTTCACCTGAGCAGCTCGCAGTCTGCTGCCATCTGTGCCATGAGCTTGTCGTGTGCGCTCTGCTCCAGCACAATGCGCAGGTCAACATCCAGGTCCTTGAAGATCACACCAGGGTCACCCTCAGCAGCCCTGGGGCAGCAGGGAGCGTGTTTCAGGGGGGGGGGGGGATGAGTGGGGTGGGTTGGGGGGTCAGGGTGGGTGAGTGGATCAGACAAGGCCACCCTCAGTGGGTGAGTGCCCGTCATAGTGACTGCCAATGGGTGGGTCACACAAGGCCACCCTCAGCAGCCCTGGGGCAGCAGGGAGTGTATGTCGGGGTCACGAGGGGGGGGGGGCAGGGTGGGTGAGTGACAAGACTGGTGGGTCACGCAAACCGGAGTGACCCACCGAAATGGTGGGTGGGTCACAAGATCGGTGGGTCACACAAAGCCACCCTCAGCGGGTGAGTGACTGGGTGACACAAACAAGGCAAAGCCCTCAGCGGCCCTAAAGAGCACATGTGGGTGCGCAAGCAAGGGGATGAGCAGGGTCCACCTGCCACGTGCCCTCTGCCTCCCACTGCCGGCTCACTTTGATCGTGCCTCTGCGCCCACTGTGCGTCCCTCCGTGCTGCCCTTGATGTCGTAGCGCCGGTGGATCTGCAGGTCTGTCACAAAGATGTTGGCCATAACGACAAAGCGCACCTGCAGCAACAACACGCCACACACAGGATACTGTGACTGCCTGACTGCGGCCCAGCACATGTCTGTGTTGCACACATTGACACAATCCTGCTGCCAGCAAACCCACATGCCACATGTCCCCTGATATGCAGCTGCACCCACTCTGTATAGAAAGGAACTCCACCCGCATGCCCACTACACGTCAGCACCGAGTGAACAGCAATTTACAATGGACGACTGCAGTTGCGTCTTCAACACTGTCACTCTAACGCGAAGTGAGTACTGCTGCAGCTGGGTGTGCGACACTCACCGACCGCCCGTGCAGTGGTCGCAGCTTGTGCAGGCCGAAGAAGCGTGTGATGAGTGAGTGTGGGTACTTCTCCATGTGTGCCGCATAGGCTGGCAGCATGTCCTGCAGCACCTTCATCTCACTCTTGCGCATCGTCTTCACAAGGAAGCGCTCGTCCTCTGCACAGCCGCAGTGGCAGCAGTGACGGCGGCAGCAGCACCAGCGACGGCAGCGGCGACACAAAAAGACTACTGTCAGTGTCAAAGGTATTTCGTTGTGTGCACGTTGTTACTGTTGTAGTACTGCTTGGATTCTTGTTTTGCAGTATTCAGAGGCTCCAAGAGTGTGAGTTCCCGCCAAGGCATGCCAGGAGTAGCCTTGAGGGGGTGTGCCAATGCATGAACATCAACAGGGGCTATGCATACAGGCGGCCACAGCATATGCAGGACGGCACTGTTCTTCTCGCGAGACTCACAAGCCCCCTGCCCAGGTGCATTACCCTTTCTGTGCAGCCAACAGCAGGAAGATGTGCATCAAAGCACCCACACGCTTGCGGTGCCAAACACCACACGCCACTCACCGCTGAGGAGGAACATGCTGCCGCTCTTGCCAGGACTGCTGAGCTGGCGCAGGGCTTGGCTGCCTGCCAGCACACACCACACACAGCACTCTGTGTGTCAGCATTATACAGTTTGACGTGTGGCACGGCCTCGCCAGGGAGAACATTGTTGCCTGGAATGGAGCCCGTTGAAACACTGGTCAAACACCAATGTCATGGACAATTCCTGGACTCCCGCACCCCCTGCAGCTGTGTGCGACGCCCTCAACCCCCCATTTGCAGTAAGCGCCCCATGCCTACACCCTCTTGTTGTGCGTCCCCTCCCAACCCGGGATGGGAACCCCTGCTGTTGGGTGCCCCTCCCTCCCCCCTCACCTCCCAGGCTGATCATGTAGTCTGCCTCATCAATGCCTGCTGAGCGCCTGAGGCGCCTGAACACACGAGGGCATAGTCGTTCCACTTGAAGTCAGTGTTGGGGTGCGCAGGAGTGATGGGGCTGCAGGTGTGCACACACGCAAGCAGCACAACACACGAGTCACCACCATGCTATGCGTCCTGTCAGCTTTGCTTGTTCTCCACCCTCTTGCGAAGCCAGTGAACAGTGTGTCTCCTCTACTGACATTGCATTGGGGATCAGTCCTGATCAAAACCAAGACCTGGGTCATCCCAACAGACGCACAGATCCCTACAATAGCAATGTCCAAGCCCAATGCATGCTAACTGAGCTCCACCCCAAATGCCCTCATTGACAAAAATGACTCTTTGACTGTCAAGCTGCTACACCGCCAGTCCAGGTCCGCCAGCTGCTTCATTGCGGTGTGCATGTGAATCATGGTACACTGCGCACTACATGCACGTTGCATAATCATCATCGAACCCACCTGCCGTCTGTGGGGAAGTACAGCGTCCGCTTCTCGTCAAAGTCCGCCTGTGTGAGCGGCGCCCCGCCAATGTTCCCCGACAGCGCATCGCTCAGCTGCCGCCTGTGCCCCTGCGCCTTGTCCTGCTGCTGCGGCCGCTGCTCCTTGCCATGGCCCCCTCCAGAGGAGCCCAAGGGGCAACAGCGGCACCCAGGCCCCCTAGCCCCAGCCAGCTGCCTGCCTGGCTGGGTGGCCAGGGTCCTCGGCCCACGCTGTAGCGGATGCCAAGCTGCAGGTTGGCCATGATGGCGTACGAGGGGTTGCCCTTGTACACGACCTCGCCCAGCTTCTTCTGCATGCGCGGGCCACGGCGCAGCACGCGCTGCATGTGGCGACGTACCTGTTGCGGGTACAGGAGACAGCAGCAAACAGCAGCACGGCAAGAGGGGACATCACGGGACAGGACAGCACACATGCCAGAGTGAGGCGGGCTGTGCAAGCTCAACAGCTGGCTTGGTGGAAGCACCCAATGATGAATCCCACACAGTGCTGAAAACCCAATGCACCGCCTACTACTAGTGCAATGCATGGTAGCAACAATCGAGGTGTAGGCTGCCACTGCCCTCAAACACAAAGAGGTTAGCTAGGCGGTTACCTTCCAGTGACCTTCCATCCACTGCTCTCAACCCCACTTTGCCACTCCGCTGTCTCCCTGCAGCCTTGTCAGCAAGATGCTGCTGCCGTACAACTTATTCGGCTTATACGATACAAGAGAGAGTACAAGCCAGGCTGCAGGCAATTCAAACCGCAACCAAACCCTGCCCAAAACAACAAGCAAGCACCACCGCTGCTAGCCGCACCTTGTTGGCCTTGGGCCACAGGAAGCCGAAGATCATCTTGATCTCCTCTGCCGTGAGTGGGTACTCCCGCACCAGCTGCCCCATGTTGTACTCACGCACAAACAGCTTGCGCGGCGCACCCGTGCCCAGCACCCCACCCGCAGGCACCAAAGACGTGCTGTCCGTAGCTCCGTGCTCCCCTGCTGCCGCCTTGCCGCCAGCTGCTGCTGCTGCTGCCGCGGTTGCAGCATGGACATTGCTGATAGCGCCTGCATCCGCACCAGCTGCTGCTGCGTCATCAGCTCCTGCTGCTGCGCCCGCACCACTGCTTGAAGCTGCTGCAGCAGCTGCTGCTGCTGCCACGCCAGCTAGCTCTGCTGGCAACGGCTGCTGCTGCCAGCTGCCGTGTGGCAGCCGAGGTGGCTCGCCGATGATGGAGGTCTCGCTGTTCAGCGCAGCAGCTGCTGCGAGGAAGGGCTCACCAAATGTGCCTTGTCCCTGCCGCCCGGCCGCTGCTGCTTCTGCATGCCCTGCTGATGCGGCTGCGCACTGCAGGTCGGCTGCTGCTGCTGATGTTGCTGCTGCTGCTGCTGCTGTGGCTGCATGGCGTCGACGGGGTGCGCTGAAGTGCCTCCGACTGCGGAGTTTATGTGACGCAGGTCCTGCAGCTTAACACCATCTGCCGCCACCGCTGCTGGCGCCGCTGCTGGCGCCGCCGCCACTGCTTGCTCATGTGTTTCGCTGCTGACACTGGCAGCTGCCAGCTCCTGTTGGGCAAAGGCAGACTGTGCTGCCAGGTCCGCTGGTGGAGCAGCCTCAGGACTGCCTGTACCCGAGGCGCGCTGCTGCTGTGGCTGCCAGCCCATGTGGTTGCTGTGCCGCCTGCTGCTCGTCTCCTCTGGTGCTGGCCTGAACACGCCGAGGCCGTGCTTCTTTCCCGCCCTCCAGAAGCCATCGTACATGGAGCCATCTGCATAGGTCTTGATGCCGATGCCGTCCCGGCGGCCGTCCTGCAGGACACCACCAGAGCCCATGCGTGCTGACATGTGCTGACGTGTGTATGATAGGGCTGCTGTGAGATATGCAGTGAGTGCACATGCGTGATCGGGGAACATGCAGCATGCTCCTTAGCAGGACAAGGCTCTTGGCTGATGCCTGCGGGGTGCTGACATGCTGCTGACCCAACATGCTTCTTTGCCTGCCCATCAACCTCTTGAACAGTCCAGTGATGCATTGCATGAGGGTGATGAAGGACAGTGAAGGCCTGGAGCAACCACGGAGTGATCTGCAATTGACCCTTGGGGGGTCAGGTGAACAGCGACCCCCATAGCAGGTCATCATCTGCTGTGCTCCCTCACCTTCCACTCCCCGTCATAACGCTGCCCTGTCTTCCAGACGTATGTTCCAAAGCCATGCATCAGCCCATCCCTCCACTCGCCATCGTAGTGGCACTGGTTGGGCCAAATGCAGGTACCCAAGCCGGAAGGCACGCCATTCTTCAGTGTACCGTAATACTTGGACCCATCAAGGCCCACAAAGGCATCCACTACGAAGTCAAGTGCCATGCTGGCTGCGGGCGGGGGCTGCCAGGTCCCTGTGCTGCTGCTAGTTGGGCCTACCAGGCTCCTGTATGTCAGCAGTTGGCAGCAGGGCGGGCCTGGCGAGGAACGTCTCCCACAGCTGCAGAGGTAAGGTCAAGCGACCGTACAGCTGGTTTGTCTAGCTGTAGGCCGTGATTGCTGGCTGGATCATGCTGTCGAGTAGCTGTTCAACCCACATCGTGCACACACCGTCAGTCAAGCCGTCTTGAAGCAGCATGCCAACTTTTCAAAATCATCTCAAGCGCTTCAGTAACTATACTGCAACTGTTACGCACCTGGCTTTAGGCTGGGGCTACAGACGACATCAAGCAGAATGTCAGCTGGAGGGGTTGCAGTGCCCAGCACAGCTGACAGGGGCTCCAGCTGTTTACTGAAGCCAACTACAGTTTCAAGATCACCAAGAAATACAGCCACTGGGGGTCAGAAAGTTCAGCCCTTCTGCCTGGCTGCCTGCATGTCCCTGCCTGGTTTGACCACAGGTACAAAACAGAGTTGAAGGGTGTGCTTTGCAGTGAAAAGGGGCATACTTGAGCCTGAAAATGGTGTTCAAAGGAACAATAATACATATACACACCGGAGAGACAGGACTTGGTATGTACCTAAGTGACAGTTGGGGACGACTAACGATGTGTCACAGTTGCTTAATTTGAGGGCCAGCAAAGATCAGGGGGTTACATCAGCCGTCCAAGTGAACATGAGCTACACAGATGCATCATACATCACCTCCCTGCCTGATAGCATGCTGGCAGCAACATCATTGCGAGTTGTGCAGCCCCCCCCCCCCCCCCCCCCCCCGATACCCACAAGCGCGTGCCACTGCAGCTCATGGAAAACTATTGGCTGCCAAGCATGTTACAACTGCAGGCACATGCTGGCCACACCCTACTTTGCCCGCCAACCATGCAAACTCGCATACAGACAAGAGCCGACAGCTGCAAACAACTCTGAGTAAACATGTCTCTTTCGACCCCTGTACCTTGGGGATGGTCAGGACCAGTCACTTGTCAAACACTCAAAGCAAGTGGTCAATTGTCCAGGTCTGCTGCTGAGGCCACTGTGACATAAAAGAAACCACTCCATCAGCACTGGGAATACAAACTCCAGGACGCAGTGCATATACCAATTTGACAACCCCCCTCCACCACAGCAGCTGTGCGATCCCAACTTTATGATGCGAAACGCATCATGTGCACCTGTCAAACCCCATTCCCACCTCACGGCCATGCAGCACGGCCCACACCATGCAAGCTCAACCACAAGTGACAGTGAGCCCACGCTCACCACACCATGTGCAACATGTGTTGTGTCAACACAGCACATGACCACCACAGCACATAACCACCACACCAATGCCACTGAGCACAGGCCCACTGAGCACAGGCCCAATCTCTCAAAAACACACCCTGTCTTACAGCTCCCTCCCAGAACATACCCATCTGGAGCTGTCACATCCCACTGCATTCTCTCTTCTTCACACCGGTGAGTTCACCCCATTTGCAGCAGGGGTGTGAACTGCGCAGGGTACCCCGCAGGGGTCTGAGTCGGATGCACCCCTCCTACAGGGGCACCCCCCGCCCCCATAGCAGCAGGGCCCGGGGTGGTGGCCCCCAGGGGCCCCCCAGTACTGCGGGGGTGTTGACTGAGGGGGGTAGCCTGCAGGGGCTCCGCCCATGTGTCCCATCTGCACGCCGCCCTGGCCGTGGGGGTAGCCTGTGACAGGCATGGCGGTGAGGTGCTGCTGCATCTGCTGAGCAGCGGCCTTGTAGGCCTTGCCTAGGCGCTTGATGAGGACCATGTTGGTGCACAGCAGGACCTGCGGAGGGTTTTGGAGGGCGGGCAAGGGCGGGGAGGGCATGATAAGGCGGAACGGCTCAGGTTCTGAATGCTGCAAGGCTGCCTGCCATGCATATGGAAACAAGATGGCACATACTGACAGGCGATGTGACACTCTCTCTATCCTGTGACGCTCTGTCTATCCTGTTGTCAGTGCAAGGGGCTGACCACTGCCCAACCCTGTGCTGCGCTGTCTTTGGTCAAGTGTCAGACTTCCATTTGACAACATCACAGGCATCTGAACATCATATGGTCAAGAGTACTCACCCCAAAAAGAAGGCAGAGATCCAGCACAGCGCCACCACACCATTACGGGCGGCAACCTCTGGGACACCCTCAGCATTCGCCTCAGCAGCCCTGCCAGCAAACAAGCAGCACAGCAAACACATGCAAGCTGTGAAGCAGGGGAACAGAGACCAAGAGAGACAAAGAAAGGGATCACGCATTGCTGAAAAGGGGCAGCGCAAGACAGGGAGTGCGTGTCATCGCAATGCACCATGGGCCTTAGGGCTATTATTCCGCCAGGTGGTCAGTGGTCACCATGGGGGGTCACCATCAGCCTGGAACACCGCTGTTGCATCCTCACCTAATTGTTTCTTTGGTTTTACCAGGGCAGGCGGACCCTCACCGGCCGTACACAGCGCAACCAGGCTGATCCAATTGCCCGGTGCCCGAGGCAGAGCCTCACCAGCGAGATACGCCCCACACCCCTATACCAGAAGGTGCCCAGTGCCTCACCTGATTCCCAGGTAGATACCTCCAGCCACCCACCAAAAGGTTGCGGCAGCGTCAAAGCCCGCCTCAATTGCACGGCCTGCAGGCACACAAGCACAAGGCACATCAGGCGTTTGATATGAAATGCATGAACAGCAGCTGTGGGAGTATGCCCTGGACTAGACAGGGTGCTGAATGCAGGCGTGCAGTATGCACTGCGTTGCACACAACCGTGGTACAAAATACCACAACTGTTTGACTCCGTCCTGCACAGCAATTGCCCTGTACTGGACAGCACCATCCTGTACTGTAAAGTATTCATTGATGGGACGGGACGGATGGGACGGAACCTAGCAATGACTTTACAAACAGGTGATGCGCTGCCCTGTCTTGCTGTGCTGTGCTGTGAGGGGCTGTGCGCTGCCTAGACATGTGCTGTGCTGTGCGCTGCCAGGATATGTGTTGCTCACCTGCCCCGCAGCAGTCCATAGTCAGGCACTGCATCAGTGACAGGATGAACCCAAAGAAGATGGACACACTGGCAAGGGAGTAGGCATACCTGATGCAGCACACAAACATTACACAGGGGCAAAGAGCAGCAGGGACACGAGCAATGACGATAATGGTTGTGCCGTCAGCACAGTTGCGGCCAGCCTGACACGAGCTGTCTGGAGCCTGAAGCTTGCTGAACCCACTCAAACAATCCATCAACCAATTCAAGTCATGCAAGTACCTCCTGCAACCCTGGTAAATCCCCTGCTTCAGCAGCATGGCCGGCGTGGAGGTAGTAAGGCGGGACCAGAAGGCAGCATAAGAGTGACTGCACCTCACCAAAGCCGACCCCACCTCACTCCCTCCCATCCCTTGCACGGCCCCCTCCCTAACTTGCACGTCCCCAGTCCATTCAATGTGACAGTCACTCAGCCACCCCTTCCCTGCCAACACGTGCACGTCCAATATGACAGTCAACATCCCCCCCCCCCCCCCCCCCCCGCGCCAATCAAGTGCGCGCCCCCGATCAAGACGATGTGACAGTAAGTCAGCCACCCCCCCTCCCTCCCATCACTGGCACATTCCTGGTCAAGACAATGTGACAGTCAGTCAGCCCACCCCCTCCCTTCCCATCACTTGCATGTCCCAGTCAAGCCAATGTGACAGTCAACATGCCCCCCCCCCCCCCCGTGTTTCCCACACCACTCACTCGCAGGTGCCAGGGAATGATGCCGTTGCTGCCAGGCACTGTGTGTTTAACAGCACCTGGTTGCCAACCGTGTTGAAGCTCACACGGTACAGGCTGTTGCGCACAATCAGGATGATGGCCAGGGAGCAACCCAACTGCAGGGGCAGCGGCGGCAGGGGTATGATGGTGGGTGGGGGCAGTGGTACTTGGGGCTGTGTATGAGAGACACAGCACCGTGCTGACCAATTCAGACACTGGTTTCCTGTGAGCTTAAATGGTGGCATTTGCAAGGAGCACCCCTCATCATGCAGTGGCTCTTGCTGTGTGCAGCTGCAACTAGCCTGCTGCTGCGGCTGGCGCTACCCATCCCGCTGTTACATTAGCTGAAATTCATGCAGCTAGCCAGCTGCCCCAACACACCTGGAACATGGTGGCTGCGAAGTTGATGAGCTGCATCTTTCTGATCTTTTTTGCATCATCAGGGGAGATGATGGACACCAGGGGGGGCCTGGGAACGCATGAAGCACACATATACACATTCGAAGCAGCAGGGTAAGCAGCAGCAGAGTTGGGGCTGAGGTGGTGCAGGCCTTGAGCGCTGCTGCACTCGAGCTACACCAGCCGCAACATTACTCATAGCTGCTGGATGTGAAGGGGCATACCTGGTGTGTGCTGGTACGGGCGGGGGTGCCTGATAGTAGTTGGGGGCTGCTGGTAATTGGGCGCATACGCCCCTGGGTACCCCTGTGGGCCCTGTGGGCCCTGGCCAGGGGGAGGAGGAGTATAAGCAGCTCCAGAAGAAGGTGGGCATGGCGCTTCAGATGATGATAAGGGGGGTTGAGGTTGTGCCATTGCTGTTGCGTTGTTGTGGTGAGACAGCTGTCGATGTTGACGGATGTTACTGTTGTTGAGCTCACTTCGAGAATGTCGGGAGCGCCACATACAATGCCTATTCTATGGCATCAACCCCGGTCATTCCTCGTGCGCCCAAGGGCCGGCAGGAAATGACATGCCAAATTTTTGAGGTGAGTCAGCCGAGATGATACAGGGCTGAAGCCACGTGTTGGAAGTGTCAACACCCCAGGTTTTCGTTTGGTGCCAGCTTCACGTCGTCCGGGGCCGTCATTGCGATGCACCGCGAAGACAGGCTGGCATTGCCACTGGATCAAAGAGCTGTACAGTGGTGCTGCTTTGGGCCTCTTCAGCTGTTCCTCAACTAAAGGATACATGCACTGTCAATTTGATAAATTCTTGTCTGGAAGAACGCCTTCCAGCAGCCTTCAGCTGCTGTCCTGCTCAAGCAAGACCTTGCTGCCAATCTGGGTGAGGCAGTGCCCGGAACCGGGGAGGTAGCAAGGTTTCCTGTGGAGACACTGGGAACACACAAAGATGGGAGCACAGAACACAATGTAACTAGCACTGGGTCCCCCACCGCCACCCCAGGCACCGAAAGCCTAACAAAGCAACCTCACAGTACAATAGAAGGCGTCCAGACCAAAGCTGCGAGTCCGGCAGCCCCATCAAGCCTAGTAGGATTACCTGCAAGCAGCACCACCACCGCGCAGCGAGCGTCAGGAACAGCCCACTAGGATGCCAGGAAGGAGCATGCAGGCACAAGGGGGGAGGGTGGGGGTCCTCCCCCACCCCCAGCGTAGGCTGGCAGCACCAAGTAGGCCGGCACCGTGGGACCTGAACAGGCACAGCAGACAGAAATAACACAAGACAGGCGGGGCACACAAAAGACAGACAGCCGGGCGACAAAAGCACAAGGCAGAAGAAAAACCACCCTGCCACCCAAAAACTTAACGCGGCACGGTGTGAAAACCACCAACGGGGCAAGAAGCCCCGCCGTTGCTAAACGGTGGTACTGACATTGCTACAGAAATGCACCGGGCTCAGCCCGAAGAGAGACAGGCTGAAGGGATATGCATATGTGTATGAGTGACAGCAGAGGTTTCATGTAAGTGAGTGGGCACAAGGGGAAGAGAGGGTAGGAAGAAGATGCGGGGCGGGCGCCGTAGCGGTCCCCACCCCCAGCGTAGCCCAGTGTCCCTGCAACAGGCACAAGTCAAGGGGAGAGGAGCAAGGCAGTGTAACACAAGTTAGGGAGGGGGTGGGGAGGGGGGTGGACCATGCAGAGGTGACTGTGAGGTGTGCCAATCTGGGTGCCTTGACTTGAACTGAGACTGTGACGTTGTTGGGACCAGCATGGCGTCCCAGCATGCAGTGAATATGGACAATAAGCAGACCTCAAAACCGTGCTGTTTTAAAGTGCTACAGGGAGGGCCGGCATGTGTGATGACCTGCAACTGGGACAGCCGTCAGGATAGATAAGGAGGGCGCAGGTCACCAGAGGTGTCACAAACAACAAAGTCTGGTACTGGGTAACCTTGACGCGTATAATGAGGAGGGAACCTCTCACCCGGCTGGTGATCTGAGGGGTGGCAGCAGAGGTGCAGCCGGTGATGCATCCATATGGTACCGTATACCTTGACAAACAGCTGCAATGCGCAAGGGCACCATCCCACACGCCAGGCCAAGCCGGCATGCAGTCCAAAGCAGTTTTAAAATCCAGCAGCACGTGCGTGCCATGTTTGAACACTCTCTCTGTGCAGCTGCTGCAGAATCTGCATGCTGCGGGGCAACAAAGCTCACTCATCCCCAAACCAAAAGCAAGATGCATGCAAACATAACACCATCCTGCGAGCAATGGCAGTGGCACATCACTCTGACTGGCACATGCGACACCTCAACACACTACAAAAGAAAAAAAGAGGCCCAACACTTGTCATAACAGCTGCACATCTACAACAACACGTCAAATCCACACCGGCCATTGAAACAGACGTTAGTCACAGCCACAGTCAGCAGTCACCCCCGGTTAGTCAGCACGTCAATCAGTCCTGTAGAATCTGCAGGCCAGCAAACATATTGACAGGTCACAGTGGGACCGAAAGTTTGAAATCAACAAAGAGGAAGCCGGATAAGCCGGTCAGGCAGCCAGCTAGAGAGCACACAGCTGCTAGCTGCAGCCAGCTGCACCGCATGGGTTAGCATGCACACATCTCACGCGTGTACGGCTGCAACACACAGGCTGCAGAACCCCTGACAGTCTCACTGACATGAACTGCTGCCTCTCAGAGGCCTTCATATGCTGCATAAGTGCTGGCAACACCTGCCTGCACGTTCTCCCAACCCTACCACCACTTGCCCCGGTAACTTGTCAAGCTCACCACACTCCAGGCACCCGTCCCGATCACGGGTGGGCTGCAGGGCAGGCACGAGGTTACCCTTCACTGCATGCAGCACGCTGCCCACGCCAGACACAGCTGCTGTAGCAAGCCAATTTGACCCTCACCCACATTGCGCACAGTTGGTGCTGTATGCTACATACGGATGCACCCTTGTGTGTTGGTGTCAGCCACAACCCCAGCCACATGCATGCACGCAACCTGCAAGTGACCTGCCCCCCACTAGAGGGCAGCACTTGACTGTCACGCAGTGTGAGCCACGGTTGCACGCCAAGACAGTTGTACCCTTGAACACCGCATGCTGCCTGGGCAGCAGGTGCAGCAGCAGCCTCACGCATGGCTGCACAGCACCTGACCCAGTCAAGGCTACAGAATAGCAGCATGGATAGCACATGCTGCAGTGCCAGCTGGCAGCCTCAGTGACAAAATACACTCAGCTAGAACGGATGGCACCTACTCTGTAGGAGACTCGCACAAAGGAGACAGCAAGCACGGCAAGGTGTGTGAGGACAACAGACACTTGCAGAGACCAGGTAAAGCTATGCCCGCCTGCTCAGAAGAACATGCAACATGTCCGTTGCAACGGACACACACACAAACAGCACACCCCAAACAGAACCATGTCCAGAACACCCAGTGCTGAAGAAGCACGCGGTACCACCACATGCCCCTGCTGGAGGGCCACCCTCACCACAGTCCATACCCCACACCATCCGCAGCCCAGCCAATGAGTACAAGCAGGGCCACACTCGAACCCTTGGCCACAAGAACAGCCCGCAGGCAACCCTGATTCAAATGGGTTGTATTGCCAATACCAAGCCAGTGGCCAAGCCAAAGCCAGTGGCTGCTGAAATTTCGTGTTTCGCTAGCATACATAGCCATGCATGCACATGGCAGATGGCAGTGCCTACTTCATACTATGCAGAACTGCAGGATAGAGTGATGCCATCTCCCACGCCACAAACAGCTGCACACAGGCTGTGCAAAGAATGGACAAATCACACCCAACATCAGTACAGGTACAAAGCAGTACAGGCACACAGCCTGTGTCGGACGCATACCTACAACAACCACCAGGCTGCAAACAGAGCCCTCGGGTCACTCAACAACAAAACCGCAAAAACAGCCGTTGCTGCCAGCTCCACCAGCCCTTAGCCTTGGCGGTCACCACAGTCATTGCTGCTAGCCTCAGTAGATGCCAGCGCATCCATCCAATCAGCAGCATGAGAGCGGGGCCAGTACGTGGCCGACGAAGGCACAGGCAACGCACCCGCTGGCACAGCTGCGGCGGCAGGTGGCATTGCACCATCGTCTGCTGAGGAAATGAGGGCTGCTGCAAGACCGTCCTGCACAGCAACTGCACCCTCCACAGATGAGGTAGGCACGGTTGCTGCAGGAACACCAGGCAGAGCTTGAGCCGCACTTCCCGCGGCTTGCGCATTCGCCGAAGAGGGGCCCAGTGCCGCAGCGGGGCCATGCTGCACAGCAGCCGCACCCTCCACAGATGGAAAGGACGCTGCTGCTGCAGGAGCAGCAGGCAAAGCCACCTCTGCCAAGGAGGGAGCCAAAGCTGCTGCAGGACCTGCCAGCACATGCCCATGCTCTGCAGGCGTCAGCACAGGAGCAACTGCAGGCCTCTGCTGTACGGCCCACCGCATGGGGCTGTCTGCTGCCGATGCGTGCGGAGTGATAGCTGCCGCTGGGCTGCTGCCATCTGCAGGACTCCTGCCGCTGCTGCCATCCGCACCAGCACCAGCACTAACATGACCAGGTTGTGCTGATGCACGGGCATCACTGCCAGCAAACGGCACAAGCCCAACCGCCCCGCTGTTATGCTGGACCCCATGCAGCGTGCTGCTGGAGGCACCACCCCGCACACAGGGCTGTGCCAGGATACTACTGCTGCTGCTCCTGCCGCTGCTGAGGGTGCTGTGCTGGTAGCTAGACTCGCTCAGAAGGTCTGGCGCACCTCCACCCCCCGTGCTGCAGCTGTACCCCGCCCAATGCCCAGGATCCACACTACTCCTGTGGTATGCTGGGGTCCGGCTAGTGCTGGGGCCACCAGAAGAAGCATCATGAGACTCCCTCGACTGCTGCTGGTGCTGGTGCTGCTGTTTCCGTTGCTGAGCTAGCTGCTGCTCCCGCTGCCGGGCTGCTAAGACACGCACCGCTGCTATCGCTAGCAAGCCCTGAGGGGTGCTTGGGCTTGGACCCTGCTGACTGGTGGGGTCTGCAAGGTGGGGATGGCCTGGCAATTCTGCTGCTGCCTCATGCCAGGAGGATTGCATGGAGCTGCTAGTGCTGCCACACAGATCTCCTGCAGCCACCGCTGCTGCTGCTGCTGCTGCTGCTGCTGCAGGATGCAGGTGTGCTGAGGCAGCAGCGGCAGCAGCCACGTCCAACACGCCGGCAGCAGCTGCTGCAGCCGCAGACTGGTATTCCTGTTGAGACATGGGCGGTAAGGGCGCACCACAGGAGCTGCAGGTGGGAAGGGGTGCCGGCATGCCCGCACTGCTGCTGTTGCGGACGGCACCTTCAGCAGCTGCTGCCTGTTGGTCGTTGGTGGCAGGAGCGCTGCTGTTGCCGCCACCATCAGGATGATTCAAACCAGCTGCTGTCTGCGTCTCACTGACAGCCGCAGCGATCGCATCACATGCTGCAGCAGCCGCTGCCGCCGCTGCTGCTGCGCCACCCTGGGATCCCGCCTGCAGCTGGGGAGTGCCTGCCGCTTCCTGCTGCTGCTGCTGCTGCAGGCTGCCAGCCTCCCGCTCAGTGATCAACCCCAGCAGCTGACCGGACAACTGGTGCGGCAGCTGCGGCATGACTTGCGCCACAGCACAGACTGGACACGTGACCAAGGGGCCCAGAGCACTCACGGACAGGTCAGCACCGCCCCCTGAGACAGCACCTGCAGCCGGTGACGCAGCTGACACAGTACCAAAGCCCGCTGCTGCTGCAGCCGCTGCAGTGGGCGTGGTGGCAGCGCAAGCAGACTTGGGTGTGCAGCAAGCGGTGGAGGCCGGTGTCAGCTTCGTAACCACGAAGCGCCCCCGCTTACTGACTGTCTTTATCGGTGGCAGGTGCGGATGCTCCCCGACAGTGGGCATGCTTGAAGCCGCACCGTCAGCTTCTGCAGCAGCAGAAGCAACCGGGAGGTCAAAGCCCACTTTGCTGCTGCTGCCGTCTGTTGCTGTGCGGCCTTTTAGTCCTGCAGGAGCAGGTTGTAGGGCAACTGGCTGCTGCTGCAACTCAAGCTGCGGCACACCGGCTGCCTGCACTGCCTGCTGCGGCGCTTGCTGCGTGCATTGAGCAGCGCTGACGTCTGTGCGCCCGGCCCTGTCGCCGGGCGCAGCTGGTGTGGCTGCCTCGGACGCTGCTGCTGCCAAAGGCGACAGCCCTTCAAAGGAACACCTGCAGACACGACGCGACAAGCAGTGCAAGCGTGAGTTACCAATGGTTTGCAGATATCAGGACTTTGCTTTTCAGATGCTTGGGCACCCGCCCTATACACCTCCTGGAGATAAAAACAGCAGCCTGCATAAGCGCCAGCCGGCCCAGCCGGTCTGACCGAGCACCATGGGCTGCCAACCATTGCACTCAGGAGTCCAGATCTGGCACAGGAATGCAGGCACATGCACCATGCGAGGAAGCGTGAATATTATACTCCGGACCCAGGCATTATTTGCTGACACGTCAACACATATGCAGCAGTGCTGAGCACACCACTGCATGCACAACACAGCGTAGAAAATGGCCACACAGCCCACCCACAGCACTGCCAATAATCCACCCCAAAGACCCGAAACAGCCCACTCACCTGCTGCCCAATTTGCTCATCCTGTCAGAGCCGCCATGGTGCACAGAGCCCCTCGGGCTCACTGCCTTGCTGCCGTGGGCACTCCCTGCCCTGCTCCCCGGCCGGCTCTCCTGCCGCACGGTGAACCTGCCTCGCTGCTGCACCACTGCTGCTGCCGCCGCCGCTGCTGCCCCCAACTTGCTGCTGCCGTCATCACTCAAGACCTGCCCCTCTGCCTCAGCAGCCGCAGATAAGTGCTGCTGTTGCCATTCGATGCTGCTGCCTGCTGCTGCTGCTGCTGCCACCTTGGGCGTCGAATCGGCAGCCGCAAAGCCACCTCCACTGCCGCCGTCGCTGCTGCCGCCCGTGCGTGTGCGCACCTTCAACACCAGAGGACTGCTTCCTGCACTGCGGCACTCCAAGCTTGCCTCAGACGGCTGCTGCTGCTGCTGCTGCTGCGTGCTGCCAGCTACTGCAGCAGGCCCGTGCTGCTGCCCTCCCTGCTTTGCCGCCCGTGGCGCAGCTGCTGCCGCCGCCACCGCTGCTGCTGCCGCACCTGGCGTGCCAGCAGACGAGCCAGCGCCCACATTCTGTTCCTGCTCGTCAGCAGCAGTCAGCTCTGGCACATGTGACAGCGCCTGCTGCTGCAGGTGCTGCAGCTCTGCAACACAGATGCTGTGCGAAGGAGGGAACCCAATGCCTCGGCTGTCATGCCGCACATGCCCTGCCACAGGGGACTCATGCACCTGAAATCGCCCCGTACAGTAGTCCCTGGATTTGGCCCGTTGAAGCATGGGACTCAAGCAAGGGGTGGCTGAAGGACTCGGGGTCTTGCACGGCCCGGCAGGCGGCTTGCTGGCAGCAGGTGCTGCTCCTGCTGCTGCTGCTTGTGAGCTTGCAGGGGCTTTGGCAGAAGCAGCACCTTTGAGCTTCAAACAGCTGCTGCTGGGCTGCAGCTGCTGCCCACGCCCTGCTGCTGCCGATGCACCCTCCGGACTGCTGATACCCCCACGTGGGGCGCTGCTGCTGCCAGACTGCACGTCACACATCCTCTTGGTATCTGTGCTGCCATCGTCGGCATGTGCTGACCGTACCCTTCCTGCTGCAGCCGCTGTGCCTGGTGCTGCCAGGGAAGCAGCAGAGGCCTTCGTGCGTGGCTGCTTGACCTGCGGGGATCTAGGCAAGCCACAGGGCACCTGCTGGCCCTGTCCCTGCTTCGGTGGCTGCTGCTGCTGCAGGACTGCAGACTGCAAGCTGCTGCAGCTAGACGAAGCATGTAGTGGCTTACTCGGCTGCCGCTGCAGTACCGCCGGCTGCAGTACTGCTGCTGGGGCAGTAGCAGCCCCAGCCAAGGCCATATCCGCTGCAGCAGGCTCTGAAGCAGCAGCCATGCCTGCAGCCGCCAGCAGAGCTCCAGTACTGTTGGACTTATGCGGCAGGTGTGCATGCTGCTGCTGCAGCTGCTGCTGTCGCTCCTGCCACGCCTGCAGCTGCTCGACAGTTACATGGAAGCGGCCACTCCTGTAGCACAAGCCCCCAGTGCCGCTGTTACTAACTTGCTGAAGCATAGACGTCCATGCTTCGCTGCTGCTGATACTGCTGTCAGCAGCAGCAGCAGCAGCGGCGGCTGAGCCCTCGTGACTGCAGCAGAGGCTGTTGCTGCTGCTGTCACCAGCAGCAGCAGAGAACGACTCCCGCATCATGCAGCCAGAACCCCAGTAGCCCTTTCCCGCCAACTGCCGCCCTGGGAGGGGTGCGCCTGCCGCCACAGCCCCTGCCTGACTAAACCCCGGGCCCCTTCTGTAGCCCCTGACACCAGGCCCTCTCCCGCCAGCAGTAGGGTGTGAGGGTTGGTTCCAGACCCTGCTGCTGCTGCTGCTGGTGGTGGTGGAAGTGCAGGTGCTGTGCCTGTGGGCGTGGTGGCAGGCGTGCCCGGCTGGGACGCCCCTGCCCCCAGCTTGGCAGGTGCACTCATCTGCATAAACAGCCCTGCCGCCTGCTCCTGCTGCAGTAGAAACAGCTGCTGCTGCTGCTGTGCCGACAGCAGGTCCACATTGGGTGGGGGTGCTGACACCGAGCTGCCTAGCAGAGGCCACCCCGGCTGCTGCTGCATGCCAAACGGACCCCAGTGATTGCTGCTGCTGCCGGGGTGGCACCCAGCCATGAGACCCAAGCTGGTGGTGACACCCCCTGTGGGACTGTGTAAGGTTCCTGCCAGCATCCCTGTACCTGCTGCACCGCTACCAGCAGCAGCAGCAGCTGCAGTACTGATGTCCTCGTATGGCATGGCAGGTGGCTCTGGAGTCATGGTAGATACCATGAAGCGCCCCTTCCGCTGAAAGCTGGTGCTGTGGGAGAGCCCGCCAAACTGGCCCGAGCGCCTGGGCCTCAGGACCTCCTGCTCCTGCTGCTGTTTGTGCTGCTGCTCCTGCTGCTGACCATGCTGTTCTTGTCCCTGCTGCTGCTGCTGCTGCTGCTGCTGCTGCTGCTGTTCTTGGCCTGCCAGTCCTGGCAGCACTGCATGCAGGTCCTGTCGCCCCTTACCCTGCAAGAACTGCTGCTGTTGCTGCTGCTGCTTTGCCTGCGGCAGCAGCTCATTGATGTTTGGGGCCTCGGATGCCAGCAGCACTGGCCACAACTGAATAATCTGCTGCTGCTGCTGTCCCTGCTGCTGCTGCTGTTCCTGCTGGTGCTGACTAGGGTCAGAAGCTGCCTGCCCTGCTGCCACAGCATACTCCCGCTGCTCCTGATGCGCAACATTGGGTGCCGCTGCTGCAGCTACAGCTGCACCAGCATCCGCATCTGCACTGCTGTCGCTGCTGCTGCCACAACCCCGCGGACTGCTGGCTCTGCTGCTGTCATTGCACTCCAGCCCCGGCTGCTGCCCAATGCCTGCAAGGCCCACCCCCAGGCTCTGTGAGGAGGGGTGGCTTGCTGTTGTCATGGAGGGCCAAAACCGGTGAGCAAAGGAGCCATCCGAAGGCAGCTGGGTGCTGCTCAGGCCTGTGATGGAGTTGGTGAGGGAGGCCCCACCTCCAACATCCGGCAAACCCTGCCATACAGCTGCTGGCATGGCACCTTGCCCTGCCGTAAGGAAGCTGGGTGCTGTTACTGAGCCACCTGCACCCAAGCTGCTGCTGCTGCTGCTGTTTCCTGCAGCTCCAGAGGCAGATAAGCCTGCAGGTGCTGGCTCTGCATGCTGCTGCTGCTGCTGCCCAGCTGGTCCCGCAGCTTGCACCTGCTGCAGCTGCTGCTGCTCGGCAGGTCGTGCGGCATTGCCTGCAGCTGCAGCAGCAGCGCCTGCCCCTGCAGGTGTGCTAAACTGCAGCTGCCTAGACCGCTGCTGGCGCACCGCGGCTGGCGCAGCATCAGCAGCAGCAGCAGGGCCGGCGGCATCAGCACCACTGCTCTTAGCAGCTGCCGCCTGCTCGTTCACACTACTGCCTGAGCTGCTGTTGCTGTTCAGCGCCACGTCAGCTCCCGCTCCAAAAGGGTCCTGCAAGAGCCCCATTGCTGTCTGTGGTCCTGCCTGGCCTGCTGTCTGCAGGCTGCCATGCACTGGAGCAACCCCAGCTACCCCAGCAGCAGTAGCAGCCGCATGCCGCTGCATGCTGCAGTGGGCTTGGGCTGCCTCCAGCTGCCCTGGGTACCCTGACCCCACCTTTAGGGGGGTGAGGTACAGGTGCGCCTCTGCAGGAAATTGCACATCCTCAAACGGCGAGCTGTCCCTGCTGTCCCTGTTGCTGTCAAGCCCCAGGCCCTGCTCCTCGTCTGCTGCTGGCTGCCGAACTCGCGGGCTGCTATCGCCACCATCTGCTGCTGGTGAGGGTGGGTGGCCCTCCTGTGGCTCCACCTGCTGCTGCTGCTGCTGCTTGGTGAGCACACTGCGTACTGCTGCTGCTGCTGCTGCTGCTGCTGCAGGGCCAACACCAGTGCCTTCGCTGTGCAGTGCTGCAGCACTTGCTGTGCTGCCAGGCTCTGTACTCACAGCCATGCTGCTGCCTCCAAGCCCACCCATGCCTGCAACATTTGACCCTGCTGCTGCACGAGCCTCACTACTGCTGCTGCTGCTCGTGTCGCTGCTGCTGGCATGCCGCAGCACATGGGGTCTAGCCGCTGCCGGCCTAGCAGCAGCAGCAGTGGTGGTGGTGGTAGCTGTGCCGTCTTGCCCGGCTGCCAGGCTGGCGACTGACTCCACAGACCAGGGAGGCAGGGCGGCACCGCCAAATGGTGAGAACAGCTTGGGCGGCGCCGTTGCTTTCAGGCCGTCGGCTGTAGCACCAGGCTCTGCTGAAATCACATCATCCTCCTCTTGCTGCTGCTGCTGCTGTTGGGTTTCTGTAGAGGCTTCCTCCTGCCTGCAGGTGTCTGCTGTGCCTGGTGGAGCCTCTTCCTGGCTGGCAGCTATACTATGGATGGAGTCCACAGACCATGGCGGCAGAGACGCAGCATCAAAGGGCGACGGCAGCTTGGGTGGTGGCCCTGTGCCAGCAGCAGCATCACCAGTGACCTGCAACTGCTGTGGCAGCATCGGCTGCTGCTGCTGCTGCTGCTGGAAGCCCTCGCTGGCACCCCCAGCTGCAGCAGTGGGGGCCACAAGCTGACTGTCAGCTGCCTGCTGTACAGACTCGACAGACCAGGGAGGCAGCGATGCCGCATCAAACGGCGACGGCAGCTTGGCTGGTGATGCTGTGTCAGCAGCAGCAGCACCCGTGACCTGTACCTGCTGCTGCTGCCGTAAGTCCCCACCAGCACTCCCTACTCCCCCACCTGCCTTCTGAACTGACTCGACAGACCATGGCGGCAGATCCGACGCACCAAATGGCGAGATCAACTTCCCCGCCGCTCTGCTGGCATCAATCACCCCGCCCTCACACCCCTGCTGCTGCAACGGCTGCTGCTGCTGCTGTGGCGGCGCCACTCTGCCGCCATCAGGGCCTGCTTGTTGGCTGCCGACTGCACCAACATCCACCCCAGCAGCTGCACCCGCCTGCTGTGGCTGCTCGGCAGCCTCAGAGGGATCAGGCCCCAGGGGCTCCGCCTGAAGAGCCATCGCTGCTGTTGCAGCCACAATCGCCCTCTGCTGCCGCTCCCTGCTGCCACCCCCACTGCTGCCAGCCCCAGCCTCCTCATCAGCAACCTGCTGCTCCAGCTCCAACCCAGACCCTGCTGCTGCTGCTGCTGATGGTGGGGTCTGTTCCGCAGTTGCGGGGGCGCGCAGGGCGGCAGCAGCCGGCAGCGGCAGACGCAGCGTGGGCGGCAGCAGCGGCTGCGCGTGGCTGGCCCATGCTGGAGGTCCATAGTGCTGGTCCAGCTGCGCAACAAGTGGGAAAGAAGTAGGGTGGAAAATGTGTGGGCAACTTTTGAAGAGCAACTTGAGTGAAAAGTCGCATGTTGGTCGCCATGCAAGAGCCGTTCACACAACATCATTCCCTGCTACTGGGGAGTCCCGACCCGCATTTTGTGAAGGGGGTGTGCAAGTGCGTATGCATGTACAGGGGGGGGGGTGACCACATGCCACGCTGACAGGGTTGCCACTGCCACGCTTGAATCACCTGTCCGACAATGTCTGGGAACGTTGGTCGCTGCTGTGGGCTCCTGCTGAGGCAGCGCCTGCAGAGGTCCAGCAGGAAGGGGTCCGCTGCTGACGCCGGCAGGGGTAGGCTGATGTCACGGAACCCCACCATGGCCACAACCTGCAGTGCATAAGACCGTGTTCATGTTCACTTTCACTCATGCATTTGTGGCGTGCATACGAGACAGAGGTGACACGATGCATCAGAGAAGTTGTGTGCAAGGCAAAATAATGTCACGGAACCCCACCATGTTCACAACCTGCACAGGGAAACACAGGGGTAGTGCGCTGCCCAGTCTCACAGCACTGCTCGTCACCCCCGGGGACCAGCCGGCATGATGACCGCTGACACAGCCATGCTGGTACAAAGTGCAGCACGCCATGTCAGTAGCATGCACAGACGCCGCCCCACAGTCCACTACCCCCCCCCCTCCCTGCCAAACCATCAAGCTGCCAAACCAGCGTAGAACATTGAGGCTTGGGGTTGTCAGCTTGGAGGTGTGCCCAGACCCACATGGAACAATGACGATGGGGACAGCTTGGCTTGGGGTTCTGCCCCATAACAGAAGCACCGTGCCCACCTGCATGGCGTTGTAGTTCTCCCAGGGTGGCCTGCCGGTGATCAGCTCCCACAACACCACCCCATAGCTGTACACGTCAGCAGGCTCAGCCACATCCTCACAGCGCAGCACCTGGGGGGATTTCACAAACAAACACACAGCAACACAAACACATCAGGTGTCATGACACGAGCACAGCCACAGCGCCCTCACGGCGTCATGTAAATCATAACAGGCACCGCCATTCTTGTAGAGCATACCTGACAAGCAGAACTCATGTGTCCGATCGCCCGGTGCAGCAGGCTAGTCTTACAAAGCACACTGAGAATTGCGGCAATGGCTGCAGCTGGGAAACAAGGCATGTGATGGCTACACGCATGCAGGCACATCCGATCTGATGGATATGGCTACAGCAGAGGTGCTGAGTGTCACATGCCTCAGGTGCCATGAACTCTGGTGTGCCCCCCTGTTGCAATGCAAACTAGTTCTGGCGTCAATGGCTCGAGATAAAGGCATGCAGCGGCTGCTACAAGCAAACCACAGGCACATCCATGCAGAATGGTGCTGAGTGTCACGTACCTCAGGTGCCATGAACTCTGGTGTGCCCCCCTGTGCTGTGCTGCTCAGGCAGGTCCGCAGGCGGGCGCGGCTGAGGCCAAAATCCGTGATTTTCACACGCCATCGATCATCCAGGAGGATGTTGGGCGATTTGAGGTCCTGCAGAAACGCAGCAGCACATTACAGTACAGTACAGCAGTACGGTATGGTCCAGTACTACTGTGTAGTACAGTACACTTCAGGCAACCGGAAGCGACACAGACTCAAGGATGCTGGAACATACCGCCGATTGCACACCCAAACAAGGAGGGAAGGACACAACAAAGACAAAAGTCATTGGATACCTGGAAGATGCAAAGCTGAATTGGACAGATACACACAGATACATACTCCCTCACCAGGTGCAGGATGGGTGGGCTGCGTGTGTGCAGGTAGGCCATGCCACGAGCAACTGAGATGGCCACCACTCGCTGCAGCTTGGGGTCCAGGGACTGTTGCTGGTACCTGCAGTGACACCACAACATGATATACTATCAGCACATTTGGCCCCATGAACCAACCGACAGCCGACGTAACAAGACAGGCATGCCTTGTGATTGGGCAGCCTGAGCCTTCGTCGGTACATTGGCGGGAGCGTTTCACATCGTCAAGCCTTGTCAGCATGCCACAGAACTCCAGGCAAACCAACAGTTAACTTGGCACAGAAAACCAAACCCTGATCGATGTGGGACCGCTCTTACCTGATCTCCTCGGCCAATGGCAGCTGTCCCTCTGCTAGACTGGGCTGCCCCTGCAGCGTCTGCTGCTGCTGTAAGGACCCCTCGCCCCCAAGCCCCGACCCCTGACTGCCCAGAGACCCTCCTGCAACCTCCCCTGCAAGCAGCGTCCCTCCCGCTGCTGCCATGCGCTGCTTGCGCTGCTCTGGGGAGTGCAGCACGCCGTACAGACTGCCCTTGGACATGAACTCTGACACGATGCAGAGCTCAGGCGTGATGCAGTAGCCCATGAACAGAATGAGGTTGGGGTGCCGCAGCCGCGCCAGCAGCCTGACTTCGCTGACAAAGCGTTCGATGGTGCTGGAGTCTTCTGTAAGCAGGCGCTTGATGGCAACTACCGTCCCCTGCGCACAACACGACACAGCACAGCATAAGCACGCAGGGCAGCACACCACAGCCATGTTGAATGCAAGAAACCCCACATAACATGCCTGCCTCATGTTGCACCAAAGTTGTTTGTGCATGGGTTCAGCCGGCAGCTGCCCATTCTTGCTACTGTCAAGCCCAAGATCACACTCTTCTTTCCCCGGTACCCATCCACCTAAATTTCAACCACACAATATACAACAGTATGGCAGCCACACCACACCCACGCTTGCCACACACTGATAAGGTCCCTCACTCGCAGTACCTCAGTGTGTTGAGCACCACCCACCCACCCGCCCACTCACCTCATACTTGCCCAGGAACACCTCAGCAAAGCCCCCCACTGCAAGACGCCTGCCGACCAGCACCTTGCGCGGGTCCAGCTCCCACTCACACCTGCACACCAACACAAGCCCCAGCAACGATCAGGAAATGGAGAAGTACAGTGTCAGAGCCAGTATGCTTGCTGCGGTGCTGGGACAGTATGCTTGCTGCGATTGGGAAGTGGAGGGGGTGAGGGACAGTGTTGGAGGCAGTATGCTTGCTGCGGTGCTGGGACAGTATGCTGGCAGCTGAGGCCAGTGACAGTATGCTTGCAGCAGTGCTGCGACAGTATGCTTGCAGCGGAGGCCAGTACGATCAACACTAGCCAGGAGGAGCCAGCAGCACAATGGTGCTTGCGTTGGTTTGCGCCCCAGCCTCATCACCCCTAACGCACTGCTGCCAATTACGTACATAGGCCAGTGACAATATATGCTTGCAGCACTGCACAGTCTTTCTCCCCATTTGCCCCTTACATTCACCACCCTACACCCTACACCCAGAGCGCAGGCACTAGGAAAGGAGACTGACCCGCCTGGCCTCAATGACCGCGCTCAGCTCACCTTGGCTGAAACCCCAGTGCAGGGTGCCTGCGTGCCACAGGGGGCGAAGCCTGGAAGTGAGCCAACAAGGCCGGATGCGGCGCATATCTGTCCTGCATGGGCACGATGTTGGTGCTCACCAACTGCTGCTGCAGCAGGTGCTGCTGCTGCTGTGGGAGCTGCTGCAGGTCCTGTGCCAGCACATACTGCGGCAGCTTGTCGCCGCCGCTGATGGGTGTGAAGCCAGTCGGTGGCCGCAGTACGTTCATATCCAGCTGATTGATGTGCTGCTGCTCCCAGGGCTGCTGCTGCTGTTGCTGCTGGCGCTGAGGGGAGTGCATCCACTGCTGCTCCTGACGCACCAGCTGCAGCTGTTGCGCAGACTGCGACTCCTGATGCTGTTGGTGCTGGGGGCTGACAGGAGGTGTGACATCTCCTGCAGTGTGCTGGGCTCCAGCCTGCGAGACACGTACCTCCTCATGCCCATGCGCTGTCCGTTTGTGAGTGAGCCGCACATGCACAGGCTGCTGCTGCTGCTGGTGGTGCTGGTGGTGGTGAACTGCACCTGGGTCCTCAGCATCTGCAGCTTCTGCTCCTGCAGGGTATGTCATCACAGCCGACGACGGCTGCTGCAACAGCTGCTGCAGCAGCTGATGCTGCTGGTAGCGCCAACCCAGCCGCTTCTGGTCCTCACCGCTGTGCTGTGCCTGCCACTGCTGCAGCTGCGCCTGCACATCATCTGATGCATCCGATATGGCGGTCGGCGATACGACAGTGCCGCCGCTGTCCGTCCTGCTGTCGCCTGCCCTCAGCACCTCCACACTGAGCCGGCCGCCCCCTGGCCGCCTGACTGCTGTGCCGTCAGCAGGCAGCAATGGAGCCCCCTGCTCAACTTGGTGTGTATGCTGGTGCTGGTGGTGAAGCTGGTGGTGACGTCGGGGTGGCTTGTGTTGGGGAGCAGAGTGGCCAGCAGCATCACCCTGAGGTGCTGCTGCATGTGCTGCAAGGCTGGCTGCTGCTGCTGCTGCTGCTGCAGGCAGACCCACCTCATCAGGCCGCTGATGGTGACCACTACTTGTTGCTTGCAAGGCCGCAAATGGAGACATGCCGGCAGCAGCGGCTGCTGCAATCGGCACAGGCATGGGCCCATCGGCGCATGCGTGGTCATCATCTGCCGCAGCAGGCTCTGCCGTGGCCGCGCTGCTCCTGCGGCTCCTGCTGCTGCTGCTGGGCTGCGTGGGTGCCCCGTACGAGCTGTTGCTGCTGGGTTGCTGCTGCTCTGTGTCTGTGCTGGCGTCATGCTCGTGCTCATGCACCACACAAGCAGTGCAGCGCTTGATGTCAGCAGGCAGCATGCATTCAGCACCATCCTCTAGCTCTGTGCATTCCACACACTGCTCCACCGAATCTGCCCTGTCCTGCGCACTCGCATGGTGGTGGTGGTGGTGATGGTGGTGGTGCAGGATGTGGTGATGGTGACTGCGGGAGTGCGGCCTGCCTCGCTGGTGCCACTGCTGCCGCCCACCGCTGCCGCTGCCGCTGCTGCCGGTGTCGGACGTCGAGCCGGGTCGCTCTGCTGCTGCGTCAGGGTTGCTGTCCAGCGCGCGCTGCTGCCAGGCCAATGCTGCTGTTTGCCGCACTTGGTCAATCGACTCTGCATAGCTGGCCCTGAAGCTGTGCACGATCTTGATGTCGACGCTGTGATCATCGACCTATGCACACGACATACACATTGACGGGGTTGTTTGTGTGTCCTGTCATGGCCCCGTCGACACTCGGGGACAGATGCACCAGCCACCACTCACAGTACAAGCAGCTGCAAGGAAACGGCCAGCACAGGGGTGTGCTGCAGGCACCAACTGGTAGCAAGTACCAAGGTGGCAGTACCAGGAATTTAATGTGTGTCCATCCAGATTTACCTGGTGCACCTCCAGTATGGGGCCCTGCACATGGCTGACTGTCTCTGGAGGCACAGGCAGTGCTGCCAGAGTGTCCGTGATGATGGCAGAGGACAGCTCAGCCTTGTCAGCCACCGGCTGCACAGGGTGCACACAATTGCAGCAAGCGCAATGCATGGTGAAGCACACACATGTTGTGAAGCAGGTGGTAACATGCGGCTGCATGCATGGTGTGTGCACACTACTGTTCATGCGGAAGCCATGGTTGTTGAGCTTACAGAGCTGACATGGTAGTCGCTTCTCTGCAAGACAGCTGGATGCCTGGTGTCCAATCCCAGCCTCGCCAAACCCTTCCAACAAGCATTAGAGCAGTGTGTCTACCCACCAGACGCATGCAGTATTCGCCTGCCATGTCCGAGTGCGTTACAGGGTCGGGGAGCGCTGGCATGGAGGTTGCTCGCTGCATTAGCTGCAAGCTGGTGCCAGAGCCATCATCCAATCCTGCCTCCAGCATCACATCTGTCTGCTCCACTGCACAACCATGCTGCATCTGCCCTGCACCGGCGCCATCAGCATCTGCAACATCTGCTGCCACAGTGAGGGTGGCCCCCTCCTTCTGCAAAGCTGCCATGATATTCTAACAGATTCCATCAGCACCCCACTGCGATTGGGATTCAAGCACGCCCGTTTTCGCATCAGCAACGTCACAGTGTCGCACCAACACCATCCTTCACTGATGGAGAGGAGAACATGTGTGTCACAACAGTGCCCAGCACGAGCAGTCCGGCCATTTGCATTGTCCTTGCAAATGTTATCAAGCCCCGATATTGGCTGCTTGCGCCGTGCCGGTTGTAACTATCTCTGACTGCTTTTGACTTTCTGAGACTTGGATGGATCTATTGGGTATCTGAATCGACTAGCACCAACAGTATGTATTGCATTCATCATCGGATGGGCACACATGGTCTCTGAAGGGCCACAGGGGGTCGGAGGTAGCAGGTGTAAGTCTGGGCGTCCAGCAGAGAGACTGCAGGCGGACCCGCGATAGTAGTCCCACTCGCACAGTCCATTACTGACAGTTGTGCACCACTATTACCATGATTCACACGGCATGCAGTGCCGTCTGGAGTGGAACACCACAGATTACAACTTGAACCAAGCTGCAAGCACCAGCCTGGCTCGGGAGGTCCAAGCTCCTTTAGCAGGTGCCAGTCAGCGAGAGAAAGCATGGCACAAAACACCTTCAATTGCACACCGCCACTGGACGGCATCAAGGTGCCGCCAGCTGCTAAGGATCGCATTGCCCAACAAGATCCACGCACTGTGCCATAGGCTGCAGCAATGCTAGCTGTCCCTCACACTGATGCACCATATCAAAGTACCTGCTGAACAACAACCTTCCACTGCACAGCCCTGTTATACGACAACATACCTGCCGATCACTGTAACACAGCACACCACAGCTTCACAGCCCAAGGGATGCAGGCCTACCCATACAGACAACGCTGTGTAAACTGACTACAAATGCCCCGCAACCTGCCTACACTGCACTGCACTGACCCGCTCAAGGCGCTTGCTTGGCCTTTTGCAACAGCAGCCGGTACAGCCTGGAATAGCAGTTGTAGAAATGCCCCCTATTGTGATAGGGTATGCAGCCTGCAGCACAACCCATGGCAGGTGGCGAAGAACAGCAGCAGCGGGGTACGCTCAGACGTCTGCAGAGACCCAACCACCTGGCACGGGAATGCTGACCAGGATGCATAGGCACCAGCGCTGGCCTGCAAACAGTGCTCGCCGGCCAGGCTGTAGCATCTGAAGCAACGCCTGGCATGAGGCCGGCGAGCCTGTCCCATACAGGCTGCAGCCTAGAAGCCCCAACAACCCTCCCCTTTGCAGCACCCTTCTTCCCACCACAGACCCATGCATTTTTATATCCTTGCTGTCTCAGAGGGCAGCCGCACTTGCCTTCTCCATGCCTGTGTGCAGCTGCCGCACCCAACCACCCACCCGTTTCTTCCCACTGATGCACTTGCTGGCACACACCTGCCCAGTTGTCAGCCCTCCACCATCAACACTCATACCCACACACTCAAATGCTGGCCTACACTTTCCCAGCTGGCCCTAGCCGACTGGCTCCCCCATGCACATCCTCTCCCAGCCCTCACTCCAGCCCAGCCAGCACCACCCATGCACGTGCTGCCTTGCAATCCATTGACACCTCTGTCCCCCGACCCCCCTGCCCCACACCACCCTACATCCCACCGCCTCCCTCACCTGTGAACTCCATGTCATCCAGCACGTTTGACAGGTTGAACATGTCCCTCAGGATATACAGGTACTCCTCGTCATTGATGAGTGACCGCGCCTTGGGGTACATGTCGGCCTGCGTGATGCCTGGAGCCACGCTGCGCAGCAGCTCAGCACGCACATCCTGCAGGGCACACACAACACAATGCGTGATGACTGGCCTGAGAGCACACCTTGCCTACCCTGCGCACACAAACCGAATACCTTTGCCTGCTTCTGGTGGAAAGTTTCCAGCTGTGCGCAAGGAGCTGCCCTGCAACTGATTGCAACCAACATTCGAACACAAGCAGTGCAGGAAGAATCGCACACAAGCCTCTCAACCCTCATGATGGGATCCCCAATTTTGTCCCGCACCCTCACCTGCGTGGTGGTGTAGAAGGTGATGTGCTCGCGCCGCTGCCGGATGTAGTTGTTGATCTCCGACATGTACGGCTCCTGCACGAATCTGAACTCCATCCCCGGGGTCCAGTCATCGAGCGGTGGATGTGCCTTTGGCCGCCAGCAGAGGCACATCCATCAATCTGCCGTGGAACACCCCAGTCAGGGGCCGGTCTGCGCCTGCGCAGCTGCTGCTGGCGCTCCTTGGCTCAGCTGAGCACCCCTGGCGGTGTAGCACACTCTACAGCTGTGTGCTGGGGTGGTGTGCTGTTTGCTCAGCCCCTTGGGCACCTCAGCCACTTAGGCAGCCCGAGCTTCTCTCCTGCTGTTCCACGCTCTGCTGCTGTCACCTGCTGCTGTGTGCTATCAGCGTGCCCTTTTGCTGACAGCTTTCACACGTGCCCAAGCGCCCTCTCTGCTGTGATGTCCTGGTCTGCAAGCCGCAGCAGCACACAAGGTGCACGGTCAGCAGCGTCAACAACTCCAGCAGGTTGACAGGGAGTAAGGCACGACATACCAGGCGAAATCATAGGCCCAGCAGGTATCATGCTACGGAACATCCAGTGGTCACCCTGTCCGCACAATCACCACATCAGCAGTGTGCAGCAGCGGGCTGGGAACTGGGTGTCTGGGGTCCCAGACGAAGGCAGGAGCCATGTGCTGCCATGCAGACTGCTGACGATAACGTTGTACCAACGTTGAGGATGAATATGAACTCGTCCAGCTCAGCAAGCATACCTGTGCTCAGCACGCCAATGTTGTGCTGCTTTTGGGTCCGTGGCTTGGGTACTGCGATCAAGAAATCCAAAATTCAAATCAACGTGTTCTTCGGGACCCATCAGCAAGGATGACTACTCACAAGGGTGTCGCCAACAACTGTTCTAGATCTGCTGTACCCGAACTTGCGTTCGCGGTATGTGACGTGCACTGACAAGTTCTGGCTGCAAGGCGTCCTGTTTCAAGTACCGGTGTGGCCACATACACCACATACACGCTCCACACACCTCTTGGCTCAATCTTCCCCACCCCCCTTCCCGGTCAGGGTCCCAACCACCCACTGTCTCTGCCCTGTTGACCATCCTTGTCTCTGTGGCTAAATCCAAAATGTCCAAGTTACAAACTCAGTATGTTGCAGACCTGGTGCTTCAGATTTGGCCACACACAACATGCCACATCATCACCCAGGCAGTGTGCCAGCTGCCCAGTAAGGAAGAACCAAAAGGCTGTGCACCTGCCAACCACGTGCAGCAAGCAGTACACAAAGACTTCTGAAAGAAGCTGTGTAACCTCACATAAACACAACGCCACAAAAACAGAGGGTTGCTCAACAACAAACAAAACAAGATGTGGCTGCCAGGCTGGCAGCACCGCCTCCCGCATCAATTCAGCTGGCGTGCTTCTGCAGCACTGCCCGCAGCAAGTCCACCCTCGCACCAGTGAAGTTCTCCACCTTGCGGGGACCCTTGTACACTGTGAAGGTCGGCTGCGGCACAGACAAAGACAACAGCACCACCAGCAGCAGCCAGGACAGCATGTACAATGTCAGACGTGCGGGTATTGCAATGGGTGCCAATATCCTGCAAAGCGTTTCATCGGCTAAGCCCTCTTTCATGCACTGCTGCAGGTGTTTTGAGCATGCAACAGCTAGCATACTTACCAGGAGTTGGCTTTCTACACCCTGTGCTGGAAACACTGACACAATCCCTGAGCTGGGTAGATGGCTAAACTGTATGATAGGCTTTCAATGACATGCAGGGCATACTATCTAAACCATGAACCTCGCTGCATCACGCAAGCACTGGCTGTAGCCCTGCTGCAAGGGATGGCTGTTTGCCAACAGTTCTGTGCAGGGCCGCAGCAGCGACAGCTCACCACGCCTGTGATGCCGTGGTCGTTGACCACCGTCTGCATGTCGTGGTTGTCGATGTCTATCTTGAGGAACTTGACTTGCGGGTACTTCTGGCTCAGCTCCTCATAAATGGGAGCAATAGCTTTGCCTGCGCACACACCATCAGCAACAGGCACACAGGCATGCAGACCATAATTTCACATCAAGGAGGCGTGACATGTGGATGTACATCCTTGGCTGTGGCTGGGACACCCGTGTTGGCCCATGTCCTGCACATGAATAGCTTCGTACCCTTGTGAGGCCTCATTCAAGCACAGGACTGGCTGAGCAGTGCCTGGGTGTTATGGCGGATAGAGACATGGCAGAGAGCCTGCTGCTGCTAAGCCAGATGGATCAGGCAGCTGCTGCCAGTGAGCTCCTGCTGCCAGTGTGCTGAAGTGCAGTCTATTCTCGCATGTGCCAGCCCCTGCCATCAGTCCCAGCTGCACTCACAGGGTCCACACCACTTGGCTGTGAAGTCTATGATGCCCACAGACCCAGTCTCTGCATGGTCACATATAACATCACATCGCACAGCACAGCACAGTGTCAGCACAGACGAGCTACTGACTGACAGTACAGCTACATGTGGTGGTGTGGTCGTTCACAGCTGCTCACTGCATGGGACAAGCCAGCTATTGCGATTCACTTCATGATGCATGAGACAGCGGCAGGGTTCAATTGTCCGTTTTGCTACTGGGATAGTATGCAACCACACAACAAGGTGCGGGGTGTCGAGTGTGCACCTTACTGCTGCAGGACGCGATGCCTTGGGGCAGGGTGGATGGGTAACTTACCTGCTAAATGCTTCATCAACGAATCATAGTCTTGTGCACTCGTCACTTCTTGTATTGTCGAGCCAGCTGCTTCTGCAGAGGGTGTGGGCAGCGCTGGTGTCAGTCTCATACCCGCCAGGGAGCCAACTCCAGGGGTGCTCCATGATCGCCAGCTGGTCTCACTCCAACAGCTGCACCTGCTTGAATGATCCCTTCATGCTTTCAAGCTTGCAGTGATAGCACTGCTGTGCTGAGAATGCAGATGATGCATGGGCATGACAGTGGTCCATGCGTGCACATGAAGCACCCACCTGCATAGCTGCGCGTCAACAAGCTGCTGCACCTCCAGCTGCGTGTGGCTACAAGGGCCAGAGGAAACAGCTGCCCTGTGACATGGTGACTGAGTGCAGGCAACATGGTGGATCCCACACACTGAGTAATGATCAACACCACAACTGCAACTCTGGAACCACCAACGTTCTGAAGCGCCTGCACTGACTTGAAATCTTGAGCAGAATTGCAGAAAGTGGATTCATAAGCCAACACGCAAGAAAACCAAAACGACGTGTCAGCATGACCGTTCAGTCATTGTCATTTCACGGTTGTGCCAACTGCTCAGAGGCTGAACAAGATGGACACGGATAACGATTCGTGTCTAATTCAGTTGCTGCATGGCTCACAGCGAGCAGACGAGCAAGGCGTGTAGCCTACATACAGCAGGAGCAGCCATCAGACTGAGATCAGTCCAGCCTGGCGGCAGGCGAGCGCGCGCGCATCAGCTGCTTCGCCCAGATGTTTATGCATGCGGTCCTGACAACGTGGTGCATCGAAGACTCTACCCCAATTGAGGTGAGGCGGCTGGGACTGCTGCTGGCTGCTGCTGCTGCTGTTGAGGTCTCTTTGTTTGTGGTTGTTCAAGTGTGTGCAGCGACTAGGGGGACAGAAGATGATTGAAAAATACTTTCGTTCTTCTGAACAGGCCATCGTGCCTTGTAGAAAAAACATTCACCTCTGACAAACTGATGTCCCCAGGCAGTGTCGTGTTGTTTGGTATCTGTAGCTGCAACAAGTGGCCATGCTTATACGTGTGGTGTTTTGGTTTCTGTTGTTGGAGGCTGATGATGATTTATGCTTAGGATCAACCATCGCTGCTGTCAGCGAGACTTTTAGCTACTGAAGCCTCCTTGCTGCCACACGCTGCTGCCGCCTGGCATGTACGCCTGGGCAATGCACGTTGTATCGTGGTTTCAATCAAAGTTGTTGTTTGTTGTTTGCTTTGTTCATGTGCTTGCCGTACTCAACATGTTGCTGCCCCCATCATGCTGACTGGCTTGCTCTCCTGTTTTACTGTTTTCCTCTTGTGCCTGCAGGTCCCCGTGAGACGCACCTGCGCTATCAAAGCAACGCGGCTATGCCCCTTTTCCCAGTCGACCCCTTGAGCGACTCCTGCAGCTGTACTTGCCAACGGCCTGGCCACACCCCTTGCAGTCTCGTTCGTCAGGCCCAATGCTTCGACAAAGGCACTGCTGCCACACCGTCACACCAAACGCTCCACATGGTCATGAGCTTGCAGCATGTTGCGCAGAGCTGAGCCCTGCAGGGCCGCCGACATTGTTGCTTGATCCAGCACAGCCCAGCAACCTGTAGCAAGTGGATAGGGCTCATCCCTGCCCCCTTGCTACAGCTTGCTGGGCTGTACTGCACTGAGCGACACTGCTGGCAGCCTTTTTGCATTCGTGCAATACCTGTGATTCAAGGACGCATCAGGCGCATGCAGCATCAGTAGCGTCCCCAAAAGCTGCACACACAGCTCAGACTGGCTGTACTAGTACACACACACACAGCTGTGTTGACGCTTGCACTGCCTCAAGCCCGACTGTGCGCACTGCGGGTGTATGCAAGGGGAATTTGTTGAATACGGGGCTTGCAAGCGCTATCCAGAAAATACATCCTCACTGTTTCTTATCCTGCAGCACTGCACCTAGTCATATGGTTGACAGCTGATTACTGCGCCAAACATGTGCAGCATGTGCACATGCAGCAGTGCATGCCAACCCTGGCAGGACTGACTCAGTGTTCCGAACACTGGTCGAGGAAGTGGCACTTCCTCTGGTGCAATTCACTGCACAGTGCACCTTCAGTGCACTTCACTTGCTGTGCAGTCAGCTTTGTTGCATGCATGCATTGGGTCAAAAGCATGTCTTGCTCTGCACGTCAACCAGCTTGGACGTGCTACCAGGGCGGGTGCCCGCAACTGTGTATGTCCACGTTTGCATCTGACCCGCCAGGAACAGGTTGCCGCAGACTCCTGTGTGGCAATCAAACGGTGTGCGCACTGCCAGCCATATGACGTACGAGGGGCTGCCAAGCTGTGCAAGTCTGAAGGGCGCCACCACATGCAGACCCCGTCACATTGCACATGAGCTGGACAATCATCTAGGCAATTCCCTATGGCTGTCGGCGCGGTCTGGATTTCGAAACAATTTGAAAACTTTTCATGGTGCCCGACATCGCACCTGCAGCTGCTGCCATCTAGAGGGAAAGCATGTCTTGCAGACCTGCCACCGCAACTGTTTTGTTGTAGTAAGATCGCTGAGGCTGAAGCTGCCGTGTCTGTTGACGAAAAGAAGTGATGCATGTGCAGCTGAAGCTAGACGAGCTTTGGGGCCCCCCAAACCCTTGGCTCACTGTGACATGAAACTGTCCGGCCAGTTGCTGCCCTTCTACTGGGCTGGAAGTTGCATCAAAGTTCCACTGTGATCCTCACACCACAACTGCTTTGTGCTGTCGAGGGTTGAAGGCTATGTGTTCTAAATGACGCCTTCGACAAGCTCCGCTGAAGAAAGTTACAACAGTAGGCACAATAGGCCTCGATTGCCAGCACCACATGCCCAGGTTGTGCCAGCTAAACAACTGAAGCTTATGAGCTGGGAAACCCTGCATGGACACTGTCAAAAACCAGCACTGATTTGGTGACATACCCTGGTGCAACAGCATGTCCTGCACTGTGACATGCCAGCTTGGGGCCCCAAAAATTGGCAATGACCCTGCCGAACTTCACTACACTGCACTGCGCAGTACTGCTGCGCAGTAGTAGTTGGATCTGTCACGCATGCAGCACGCTGGGTGGCAGGTCGAGCTGCGACCAGTTCTACCACCAAAGCTGGGCAATGGACAGCCACCAAATTTCCCTCGCTGCCTCGCTTGTGGGGGCGTCAAGGGCTAGAGGGGTAAGCAGGACACGGGAACACACTGCTTGTGCCCGATCCAGCAACTACTACAACCCCCCTAAAGGATGAGCTCAACAACACACACCCGTGCTTGCTCAGGTGACTGGTAGGCCATGACAACGAACAACACAGAGCAAACAACACAGAGACATGTACAAACGCTGCTGTTGTAAAAACATCCACCCGGTAAAGGTGCACTACTCCATGTGCTGCTCATATAGCCACGGAGCAATGCACCTGCACACACCAGAGACTGACTGCCTACACAACAAGACACCGCTAGCCGCTCCTACTGCCGCTACTAGTGCCGCTGCAGCTGGAAACAAAACATCCTACCCCAATAGCTCGCTGCTGCTGCTGCTGCTGCTGCTGCAGCAGCCTCTACCAGAAGGGGCACCACCCAATGTAGCTCTGGCACAGGTTTTCATGGCTGATGGCCTGAGCGATCAACCGCTGAACCTGAGCAGGCACGCTGTCGCAGGTTGGGTCGCTGCTGCTGCTGTTGCTGCTGCTGCCATCTACCACGTGGTCGCGGCCCATGAGCTTGTCTGTCATGCGCTTCATGACAGTCATGGCTCGCTCATTCAGGACCTCACTCGCATCACCAGCTGTGGTTTGGGGGGGGGGGGGAGCACAGCACAGCACAGCACAGCACAGCGCATGGCAGGGACATAGGACGGCACAGCAGGGCACGACAAGCAGTTGTCAGACGGGGAGGTGATCATGGCTCGCTCATTCAGGACCTCACTCGCATCACCAGCTGTGTTTGTGTGTAGACATAGGGTGTGTTTGGGGGAGGGGAGGGCACAACAAAAGCACAGCATAGCGCATCGCAGGGACAGGACAGCACAGCAGGACACACCAAGCAGGTGTCAGACCGGGTATTGGTTGACAGCATGATCAGTGCCCGTAGTGCTGCCCAGCAACACATGGCAAGCTACTTGACACCTGCGCACCCTGAATGCAGCTTTTGTATGCGTTTCCTGAATACCATAAGCTTGTAGACAGTACTAGCCGGATTGTACAAGATGGGACCTATGGGGCAGCACCAAAGCAAAACACATAATGTGGCATGTGGCTGCAGTCTGCCTCTGCCTCTGCCCGGCTTGGGAGACGCTACCGTGAACAGCCACTCCAACTCAATGTCGATTTCAGTCACAACACAACAGCAAGGGCAGTCTCACCGTGTTGGTCCCTGAGTTGGTCGCGTGCCTCACGCAGCTCCCTCTCACGAGCACCACGTTGGGGGGGAGACGGCATCTCACCCTGGAGGGGGGGGGAGGGGCACAACGGGTGAGCAGGGCAAGCAACGGGGCACGCTGGAGGAAGTAAAAGGGGGGTGTACACGCTGTGTGATTATGGGAGAGAGTGGGGGGGGGGGGGGGGAGGGGGGAGGGGGGAGTAAGGAGGGCACCAATCGCTCTTGCAAGAGCAGGATATGCATAAGCCGAGGGGGGGGGGGTGGACCAAAGCAGCAAGCCTTGAGGGAGTAGGGATGTATACTGGGAATGGTGGAGTGCATGATGATGTTTGGCTGGCACTGCAGCTGGGAGAGCCTGACACCCCTGTGTCTACACCCCCCCCTCACCGGCTGTGCTGCGCTTATGATGTCACCCCCTCCAGGCTGGCCCCCAGGCACTGCTGCTCCCCTCCCCCTGTCTCGCCTCGCCACCCCCCCCACCCCACCCGACCACCGCCACAAAGGGCAACACACCTCCTCCCCACCCACTCCCCCCACCCCCACCAGCTGTGCTGCGCTCATGATGCCCCCCCCCCCCTCCAGCCTGGCCCTCCCCTTGTATCACCTGCCCTTCCCCCTCCGACCAACACAAAATGCAACACCCTCTCCCCACCCCCCACCCACCCACCCCCTTCTCTGCCTTACCGGCTGTGCTGCACTCGTAATGCCACCCCCCCCCCCCCGTCTCACCTGCCCTCCCCCCTCCCAACTACCACCACAAAGTGCAACACCCTCTCCCCCCCCCCTTCCCCCCCCTCACCGGCTGTGCTGCGCTCATGATGCCACCCCCTCCAGCCTGGCCGCCAGCCGCTGCTGCCGGCCCCTGGCCGCCGCCTGCTGCTGCTGCTGCTGCTCCGTCCTGCGTGTCGCGTGCCAGTGCTGCCTCTGTGGCCGCCTCTGTCGCATTGAGCAGGCGCCAGTTGATCAGGGGGTCATGAACAAACGCCTCAAGCATCGCCTGTGGACAGCAGCAGCAGCAGGTGTCAGCATCACATGAGCAGCACCAGTTGATGAGGGGTCGGGGTACAAATGCTTCTAGCATCGGCTGTGGACAGCTAGGTGCACAATCGGCAGCAAAGGCAGGCTTCTGTGACCATGTTGGTGCAAACATGGATTCGTGGTGCATGTGCTAGGGTGCACAAACTTCACACGTCACATTTTACACACGGGCATCAAGGGTTTTGCAAAAGCAGGTAGACAAGGGTGGATGGCATTGTGCGCAGATCCGCAAAGCAATGGACTCCACAACGTTGCTAACACCACAAACGACTCATGCACATGTGTCTGCCACGCACCTGTGCAGGGCTCCAAGCACAACAGCTGACAAGACGACACTGACTCTCTGGCGTATTTTGCTGTATCAACGCCTCCTGCGACCATAGCCCCCTTGCCTGCCCCCCCCCTCTCACATGTGGCTGTCCTTGTGCGTGCGCAAGACCTTTGGAAGTGCTTGCTCACCCCACTCCCAAGCCATCTGCCCTTCCCCACCCCTACACACACCCACATCTGCCTCTCCTTTTACCAGTCCGCCCCCCCCCCCACCCCCACCCCCACCCCCCTCTCACCATGAGGCTGTCTTTGTGTGTGCGCAGGACCTTGAGCACCGCCTCACAGGTTGTCCTGAAGTTGCCCTCAATGCCACTGACCTCCATAGCCTTGATCATCATGCGGGTCAGGCGGAACGGAACCTGGGGGTGGAGGGCGAGGGGGGGGGGGCACATATGGTTTAAGTTGAACCACTTGGGCAGGCGAGCGGGGGGGCAGGGGGGGGAGCCAGAACGGAACAGAGTGTGTCTGCTTTGGTTTCCATCCCGTTGAGCATCATGCGAGTGAGACGGAATGGAACCTGATGGTGGAGGCGGGGGGGGGGGGGGGAGATACGTAAAGGTTTGGTGGAAGCACTAGAGGTGTGTGGAGGGGGGGGGAGGCAGTCTGCTGTGGTCTCCATGGCCTTGATCATCATGCGCGTCAGACAGAACGGAACCTGTGTGTGGAGGGCGCCCCGGGGGGGGGGGATACATGAAGGTTGGGCCAAAACAGTGAGGAGGGGGGGACAGGGGGGAAGGTATAGCTGGAGCACAGTGTAGGACACTAAGCTTGATGACAGCAGATACAATCATGTGCCTGCTTTGGTCTCCATAACCCTGATCATCATGCGAGTGAGCTGGAACGGAACCTGGTGTTGAAGGGCGGCGGGGGGGGGGGGTCAAGGGTTGGGTTGAAGCACTGAGAGGGTGAGGGGCAGAACGATACCAGAGTGTGTCTGCTTAGTTTTTGATCACCTTGATTATCATGACGTTCAGGCGGAAAAGACCCCCCTCTCCCTCCCCCCCTCCCAAACAGGGCACCAAGCCACCAACCCCTTACCTTTTCAGGGAACTTGTCTCTGTTCATGCTGGCCTCAAAGCAGTCACCAAAGTCAATGTGCAGCAGCTTGCCACTACACAACAACAACAACAACAACAGCAGCAGCAGCAGCAGCAGCAGCAGGGCAGCAGCAGGGCAGCACACACAGCACACGCAGTCAGCAGCAGCAGCAGCAAACACAACACTGGAGCGCAGCCATGCATACGGTGCACAGCTTGGCTGCACCCCAAACTCCCTTCAACATAGGGATAGCCTCAAATATCCACCTCTTTGGTGGTCCTGCTCCTTCCACTGTGTGCACCTGGTCATACCTTACAGGGCTGGCTGTGTGTAGCTGCTGCTGGTTGGTTGATCGATTGTGCCGCGTGAGCCTGACATGCCTGCCTATAGTGCCCCCCCCTCACACACACAATCCCTGTGCTAACACACATACAACGCATGTATTCCATATGTTCAACACACACACTTCAGAATGTCACATCTTTGGATGTTGATGCATTGGCTGGATGCACTCCCTGTGTCTACAACATCACACCCACAACCCCCCCCCCACACACACACACACCTGTATCTGTCGAGCATGAGGTTGCTGGGGTGTCTGTCCCCCAGGCCCAGCAGGTAGCCCACCATGCTCATCACAGCAGTGCTGCGCGTGTAGCTGGTGCGACGGTCCAGCCACACCTCACTGTTGCGACTCTTAAGCCACAACACCTGACACACAACAACAAGGGGGGGGGGCAGGGGGGGGCAGGGCAGGGGGGGGGGCGAGAGTGGGGTGGCAGGGGAGGATAGTCAGTGGGGGCGGCAGGTACAAGGGGGGGGCTGGGTCTTCAGCCACAACATTGACACAAAGAGGGGGGGGAGATCTGGGGAGAGGGGGGAGAGCCGGGGGGGGGGGGGGGACGGGAGGATAGTCAGTGGGCGCGAAAGGTACAAGGGGTGGCTGGGAAATGGTGACGATACAACACGACAGCGGTGGTTGACAGGTCCAGAGGCCAGCTACAGCAAGCAGCCAGGACACCAAGATTGGGAACCACACACACCCCTCACACCCGCCCCACAAGCTTCTGACCATCCTTGTGACAAGACTGAATGATTGCGCGTGCACACTATATGCACATGCACCCATACGCCACAACCTCCCCGCTTGTCACAAGCAGAAAAAAGGTTTGCTAAAGGGGGGGTGGAGGGCGAGAGGGGGGGGGGGGGGGCGGGGGGGGGGGGGGGGGGGGGGCACGGGAGGATAGTCAATCGGGCGACAGGTATAAGGGGGGGGGGGGCTGGGAATGGTGGCAGTACAGCACGACAGCATTGGTTGACAGGTCTAGTGCCTGCACTGAACTGCAAGAAGCCAGGACACCAGGATGGGTCACCATACCCCCCCCCCCCACACACACACACACGCGCTCAAGCTTCTGACCATTCTGGTGACGAGACTGAATCATTGCGTGTGCACACCATGTGCACATGCACCCATACGCCACAGCCTCCCCGCGTTTCACAAGCAGAATATGTTTGCTGAAACACCCCAATGTTGGTGTTTGAGTAGACACTTGACTTGCCAAGTAGGCAAATCAAGTGTCTACTCCGACATCAACATTGGCGTGTTTCAGCAAACATATTCTACGCACATGGTGTGTCTCTCCGTACAAAGAGACACCATCACCATACTATCGCCCCGCCGATGCAACCACACCCCCCCCCCCCACACACACACACACACACCACCTTGTGCAAGTCGCCGCCGCTTGTTGAGTCGAGTGTGTACTCAAACACCTCCACCCCTGATCTCTCACACACGGACATGCTGTGCATCTCTGTACAGAAAAACACTACCGCCTCACTGCCCCTCCACACACACAAAAAAAACCCTACACCCCCACCACCACCACACACACGATCCCCTGCACCCCCCTGCCACCTACCCCCCCCCCCCTCGTAATCCCAACAAACCCTATCCCCCCCCTAACCCACCTTGTGCAGGTCCTCCCCGCTTGTTGAGTCGAGTGCGTACTCAAACACCTCCACCCCTACTGCCTCACATGCACAAACATGCTGTGTATCTCTGTACAGAGAGACACCACCACCACACTGCCCACTCCCAAAGCAATCACGTACACCCCTCCACACACACACTAGCCCCTTCACGCACCCACCCACCTCCACCTCCCCCCCCCCCCCCCCCACACACACCCCACCACCACCACCACACGCATGAGCCCCTTCACCCCCTCCCCCCCACACACACACACCACCACCACCACCACACGCATGAGCCCCTTCACCCCCCCCCCCACACACACACCACCACCACCACCACCACCACACGCATGAGCCCCTTCACCCCCCCCCACACACACCCCACACTGACAAACACACTCCCTCACCTTGTGCAGGTCCTCGCCGCTTGTTGAGTCGAGTGCGTACTCAAACACCTCCACCTTGTTGATCACAGGCAGGTGGTCGTAGTCAGGGGCCATGCCAAGCATCAAACGGTGCTCCCAGTTGAGAGGGATCTTGCGACCCTCACGGTACTCACTGCACGGTGTATGTGGAAATGAGCGGTACAAATGAGGAGAGGCGGAAATGAGGAGAGGCGGAGGGAAAATATCGGCTGGTGCAGAGTGTTGCAGTTTAACACCCAGGCCCAAAGTGCCACTCGTGCTCCAGCAACACTTCCCCTTCATAGACTGCCTGATTTGCGCCCCCTTCCCCTCCCCAGTCTCCCCCCCCCCCCATCATTGCCCCCTGCCTCCCCCACCACACATGCATGCTACCCCTGCGCGCCCTATGCCAACACACCCACCACCCCCATCAGCCTCACCGTACGAGTTGGTGCAGAGTGTCGCAGTTTGGCACTCGAGACCAAGGCGCCCCTTGCGCTCGGGTGAGGCTCCCCCCTTTCATATACTTCCTGACTTGCGCCTCCTTTCCCTCATTACCCCCCTCCCCCCGCACGCCCCCTCCTCCACCCAGCCCCCCCCCCCACACACACACACCCTCCCCCCCCCCCCCCCAGCCCCCCCCCCCCCCCCAGGAAGGCCCGCACCCCCCCCCCTCACCGTATGAGTTGGTGCAGTGTGTCGCAGTTGGGCACCCAGCCGATGAGGCCGCTGTTAGGGCTGAGGGGTATCACAGCGTAGCGTGCGATGGACAGGTCACGCTCCGCTGTGCTGCGCTCCGCTGACAGCATCGTGTTCACCAGACCAAACAGCTGCATCACACGCTCATCCTGACGCAGGTCCTGCAAAGGATGACACAACACAGCATGACACATTGCACAACAGCAGTAGCAGCAGCAGCAGCAGCAGCGACAGCAGTAAGCATCGTGTTCACCAGACCAAACAGCTGCATCACACGCTCATCCTGACGCAGGTCCTGCAAAGGATGACACAACACAGCATGACACATTGCACAACAGCAGTAGCAGCAGCAGCAGCAGCAGCGACAGCAGTAAGCATCGTGTTCACCAGACCAAACAGCTGCATCACACGCTCATCCTGACGCAGGTCCTGCAAAGGATGACACAACACAGCATGACACATTGCACAACAGCAGTAGCAGCAGCAGCAGCAGCAGCGACAGCAGTAAGCATCGTGTTCACCAGACCAAACAGCTGCATCACACGCTCATCCTGACGCAGGTCCTGCAAAGGATGACACAACACAGCATGACACATTGCACAACAGCAGTAGCAGCAGCAGCAGCAGCAGCGACAGCAGTAAGCATCGTGTTCACCAGACCAAACAGCTGCATCACACGCTCATCCTGACGCAGGTCCTGCAAAGGATGACACAACACAGCATGACACATTGCACAACAGCAGTAGCAGCAGCAGCAGCAGCAGCGACAGCAGTAAGCATCGTGTTCACCAGACCAAACAGCTGCATCACACGCTCATCCTGACGCAGGTCCTGCAAAGGATGACACAACACAGCATGACACATTGCACAACAGCAGTAGCAGCAGCAGCAGCAGCAGCGACAGCAGTAAGCATCGTGTTCACCAGACCAAACAGCTGCATCACACGCTCATCCTGACGCAGGTCCTGCAAAGGATGACACAACACAGCATGACACATTGCACAACAGCAGTAGCAGCAGCAGCAGCAGCAGCGACAGCAGTAAGCATCGTGTTCACCAGACCAAACAGCTGCATCACACGCTCATCCTGACGCAGGTCCTGCAAAGGATGACACAACACAGCATGACACATTGCACAACAGCAGTAGCAGCAGCAGCAGCAGCAGCGACAGCAGTAAGCATCGTGTTCACCAGACCAAACAGCTGCATCACACGCTCATCCTGACGCAGGTCCTGCAAAGGATGACACAACACAGCATGACACATTGCACAACAGCAGTAGCAGCAGCAGCAGCAGCAGCGACAGCAGTAAGCATCGTGTTCACCAGACCAAACAGCTGCATCACACGCTCATCCTGACGCAGGTCCTGCAAAGGATGACACAACACAGCATGACACATTGCACAACAGCAGTAGCAGCAGCAGCAGCAGCAGCGACAGCAGTAAGCATCGTGTTCACCAGACCAAACAGCTGCATCACACGCTCATCCTGACGCAGGTCCTGCAAAGGATGACACAACACAGCATGACACATTGCACAACAGCAGTAGCAGCAGCAGCAGCAGCAGCGACAGCAGTAAGCATCGTGTTCACCAGACCAAACAGCTGCATCACACGCTCATCCTGACGCAGGTCCTGCAAAGGATGACACAACACAGCATGACACATTGCACAACAGCAGCAGCGACAGTCAGCACTGACCCATGCATCGCCCGCTCCTCCCCCCCCCCCCCCACTTTCCCACTTCCGTTCCCTCCATCCCCAGAGGAATGGCCCCTCACCCACCTCCCATATCACTTGAGCAGCAACCAACAACTACACCCCATGCACCCCCTTCTCCTTCTGTTGCCCCCCCCCCCAAAAAAAGGGCCCAAGCTCCTCATCTCGTGCTCCTTCAGCAGGGACACATACTCCCCCTTCTTCCCCCTGTGGGCCCCTCCTGCCCCTCGTCCCCCCCCCCAAGTGCGCAAGTGTCTCACATCGTGTCCTTTGAGCAGGAACATCTACTCGTACTCGTGCCATGTCAACAGAAACCTGTACTCCCGCAAACAAAACATGTATTTGGCCCCATCAACCGCCAATCTGTGCCCTTTGGGCCCCTTCTCCCCCGCCCCCCTCTCTCCCCACTTCCCCATCGCCCTGTCTCCCCTTACGGTTTCAAGCGTCTCACCTCGTGCCCCTTGAGCAGGAACATGTACTCCGCCCCATCACCACACACCCCTTGACTGAATGTGCTTTTACTGTGCGTCCCCACGCACTTATGCCCACCTTTGGAATGTCACACTTTTGGATGGTTGATGCATTGGCTGGATGCACTTTCTGTCTACTTCTCAACCCCCTCCTCTCCCCCCCCCCCTCTTGCCCCCCCCCCCCCAAACAGGCTCCAGCGTCTCACCTCGTGCCCCTTGAGCAGGAACATGTACTCTGCCCCGTCACCGCCATGTATGGTCAGCTTGCGTGGCCGCTGCTTGCTGCTGATCACCTGAAGCTGGGGGGCAAAGGCCGCAATGGTCACCAGAGGCTCACCAGCTATGTACGTGCCGGGCACGGCCAGCTCCATGCCCTGAGCACGAACCTGCAGCAGCAGCAGCAGCAGCAGCAGCAGCAGCAGCAGCAGCAGCACACAATGACCCTGTTGTTCAAAAAGAGGAGAGGTAGCAGTGCAGTAATGTAGGCTGTGGGCCGCAGCTTCTTGCGGTGAACGATGCACTTGTAGGGACCCTTAGCAAGCAACACAATGTGGCATGTGTGGCTCAAAAGAGCTGGGAACAGCTGCTGTTACACTCCTTTTCCGGTCCACCCCTGCCTCCTGCGATCTGTCCCTGTGCCCCCCCCCCCCCCGGGCCCCCGCCCCTCACCACCACTCACCAGTGCTGGTGCCACATACCGCAGCTCCAGTTTTTTGAATGAGTGCAGCTGCTTGTGAAGACCCCTGCTCCATGATGACACACACACCCTCACTCTGCACCCCCCCCCCTCCTCCTCCTCCCCCCCCCCCACTCTCCCCCCCACTCACCAGTGCTGGTGCCACATACTGCAGCTCCAGTGTTGTGAGGCTGTGCAGCTGCTTGTTGATGCGCTTGAAGACGTGGTAGTAGAGGTCCCAGGCCTGGTGCAGCTCAGCCTCCTTGCGCGACACCTTGAACTTCTGGATCCACTCATACGCCTCACTCAACTCACGACCATACGTCTGGGTGTGTGTGTGGGGGGGGGGGAGAAAGGGGGAAGAGAGGGGGGATTTGGTCATAGTCATGATTGAGTACAAGGTAAGTAAAGTAAAGCTGGGTGCGGCTCGTCCTACAAGCGAGGCCACACATCCGAGAAAAGGAGGGGGAGGGGGGGGGGGAGCGAGGCCACACATCCGAAAAGGAGGGGGGGGGACGACACCTATGGGATCCACTCATACGCCTCGCTCAACTCAAGACCACATTTATAAGTTTTAAGGCCACCTGACATAAGTCAGGACTAAGCCAGCATGTCCAGCATGCACCATTGCACCCCCCACCCTGCAATTCCCTTCAACGCTATGGCCCCTTACTCAGCATTGTTGGAAGCACCTTGCCCCCCCCCTGCAGCCCCTTGTGCGCTGCTACCTCACCTGCCCCTGCCCGTGCCGCCCTGCCCCTTGCCCCCCCCCCCCCCCCCGGGCACCGACCCCCCCCCCCCCAGCCCCTTGCGCAATGCTCCCTTGCTCCTCCCCTGCCCGTGCCGCCCTGCACCTTGCGCCCCCCCCCCTCGAATCTCACCTGTACGAATGCAATCTCCTTGAGTGTGCTGGGTCCCTCCCTCTCCATCTTCTCATGCAGGGGCAGCAGCACCTGCAGCATGCCCTCAACATTGCTCTCACCAAAGTACAGCCTGGGGGGGGGGGGGGCAGGGGCAGGAGGGGCACAGAGGCAGAGCATGACAACACAGGGCAGGGCAGGTGAAATTCAGACCAGTGCTTGACTGACAAGGCTGGGTGGCGCAATACATTGCGTGCAAGCTACCACTGCACACATATTGTTGGTGGTCGCAAGTTCACCAACCCTGCCTTGGCCCTTTGGCACACTGCTGTGAGATGCTTACACACGCACCTGCTTGCCTCCTCCAGTGCTTCATGCCACTGCTCATGCCATAGGATGGCAATGCGGATCAACTCACCAGACACAAGCTGCAGGGACAGACACCACAGCACAGCACGACACAGCACAACAACAGCAGTGACAGGCAGTCAAAGGGCATGTTGGCAGTGACACCGGCTGCAGGTGGCATTGCCGTGTGTGTTGCAGCACATGGCAAACATCAACACGCAAACGCGACCATATGTGTGCACCACGTGGTCATGCTGCATTCCAACCTTGGCTTGACTGTGACATGGCTTTTGTGTCTTGCTCTTCCCCCCCCCCCCCCACCTGTGCCTGGTTCAGCAGTGTAGCTGAGTGTGTGATGAGCATCTCCAGCACTGCCTGTGCCGCCTCACCCCACCCCATTCACCACCTACTACATGTAGTACATGTGCTCTAATTGTCAAGTGTGCCAGCTCAAGGGGTAGCCACGCATGCACCAGCCCCCCCCCCACACACACACACATACCCATGCCCCCCCCCCCAAACGCAAACGTACACAGCCCCCCACACAACCCACACACCTGTGCCTGGTCCACGAGTGTAGCCGAGTGTGTCCTGAGCATCTCCAGCACCGCCTGTGCTCCCGCACCCCCTCCACCACCCACATGAGCTCTGGTGTCAATCCCAAAGTGTGCCAGCTCAATTAGCATAGCCACACACGTGCAAGCCCCCCGCCCCCTACCCACCCACCCACATGTCCCCCCCCCCAACACACACACACACACTCATGTCCCCTCCCCCCCCCCCCCCATACTCTCCCCCCCCCCCCACCTGTGCCTGGTCCACGAGTGTGGCTGAGTGTGTCCTGAGCATCTCCAGCACTGCCTGTGCTGCCTGCCTCCTGCTGGGGCTCTGGCTCTTGGTGGCAACCAGCAGCGGGTACATCAGCGCCTGGGGGTGGTGACGACCTATGCGCACCAGCAGGTTATGGATCAACGTGCGAACCTGTTCAGACAGCAGCAGCAGCAGCAGCAGCAGCAGCAGCAGCAGCAGCAGCAGCAGCAGCAGTGGCGGCAGTGGCGTCACGGGGTGATGCATGGACCTCAAAAAACATTGTGTGATTGGCAATAAAGGTTCACCTGAGGTTCACTGGCTCGACCCTTGTGGACGATGCCATTGTTTTTGGCGGAATAAAGTCCATGTAACATGAAGTGGGAGTATTAAGACATTGCATACTCCCCCATAAAGGTGGGGGGAGGGACGGTGTGCGATTGGCTTTCACTGGCGCCCGCATAATGTGGGAGCGCGGGTGTCACACGTCGACGCGTCAGCAGAAAGGCAGAAGCAGCTGCATGTTAACTCACGCGCACTCAACAGCCTTCCGGCCTAGTTGGTGACATTGCACTACCCTCACACACACGCAAACCCCGCCTGCTGTGCACAAACACACAACCCCACTCTTGAATCCTTCACCCACCTGTGGGTTGTTGGTGTGGATGCGTGCAATGATCTGTGATATCACCCCCAGCCATGTGTCAATGGACACCAGGCCAAAGCTGTGCATTGGAAGGCTACCAGGGCCAACCCAGTCTAGCACAACAGTTGTGGGTGCGGCTGCATTCTACCCCCCTCCCCCCCAACCCTGCTGTTGATTGCAGCCAAGCCTCGGCGCTATCCTGCGATACGGTTATCACGGGGCCAGCCCACCTGTGGGTTGTTGGTGTGGATGCGTGCAATGATCTGAGGGATGACCCCCAGCCATGTGTCAATGGACACCAGGCCAAAGCCCTCGTTCAGTGCAGACTCCACATCAGGGGCGCTGCCCCACGTGAACCACAGTGTCAGCAGACGCAGCACGTCCTGAAGGTTGCCGGTGCGGTCACCCGCCGCCTGGCCCAACGCAACACTGCAGTGGGGGAAGAAGGGAGGAGGGAGATTGCAGCGTCAGAGACCGTACTGGTGTGAACTATTGCCTGGCCTGGCAAGACGCTGCAGGCACGGGGGTGGGGGGGGGGGGGGGTGAGGGCGCTGCCCCACGTGAATCACAGTGTCAGCAGCCGCAGCATGTCCTGCAGGTTGCCGGTGCGGTCACCCGCCGCTTAACCCAACGCAACACTGCAACTGCTGTGGGGGAGGGGAGGAGGGGGGGGGAGACAAGCCGGGGGGGGGGGGGTACAGGCAGGGTGCAGCGTCAGAGACCATGTTGGTGTGATCTGCTGCCTGGTCAGCGCCACACTGCAAGTGAGGGGCAGTGTGGGTGTGGTGTTATTTGCGCTGCCCCACGTGAACCACAGCGTCAGCAGCCGCAGCACGTCTAGAAGATTGCCGTGCGGTCACCCGCCGCCTGGCCCAATGCAACACTGTAACACAGAACGGACAAGAGGGAGCGGCACATGAGGCAGAGGGTCGTTCACATGATTAGCAGTAGCAGCCCCGCAGGAGGAGGAGAGACCCTCCAAACACACACGCCCTGGCTTTCCATACTAGCGTTGTTTGACTATCCTCACAGGACGGATCCTAGTGAGCATGCATGAGTACGCAAGCACTCCCTCTGCTGACACCCACTGGGCAATGATTCGCATGTACGCTATGTAGCTACCCATGAATGCTCTATGCTAACACACTGTTGAGATTTCCACCCACCTCCTAAAGAAGCCTGTGACAGCGGGTGCCACGTAAGACCTTGCTCCCACCTGCTTGCCCCCCTTTGCCTTCAAACAACCCAATGCCCCCCCCCCCCCCGCCTACTCCCCCCCCCCCCCCCCCGGGCCCCCACCCCCTGCCTCAACCTTGTGACTCCACCCACCTCCTGAAGAATCCTGTGACAGCGTGCCACGTAGGACCTAGCCGCCCCCGTCTCCCCCTGCTCCCCCCTCCCAGACATACACACAACCCCCTGCCACCCCTACCCCCCCTTCCTCCCTAACCCCCCCCCCCCCGCCTCAGAGCCTTGTACCCCCGCCCACCTCCTGAAGAAGCCTGTGACAGCGGTGCCACGTAGGACCTAGCTGCCCCTGTCTCCCCCTGCTTGACCAGTGCCTCCAGCAGGCCGCAGTTGAACAGGCCCAGTGGTTGTGCCACGCCTTGGGCCAGTTGGCTCCATACTCAGTGGCAGACTGACAGGCAGCAGCAGCAGCAGCAGCAGCAGTGATAGCGGCAGCAGCAGCAGCAGCAGTGACAGCAGCAGCAGTGGCACCTGAGTGTGAGAGCAATACATGCAGTACGCACATGGAGTTGGCTGCAAAGCCGAGCAGTGTCAACACCTCGGAGTGCTCAGGAGTGACATTGGGCCAGGCATGAGTGACTAGCGGGCCAGTTGTGGGCCAGGTGTACCTCACACAATGAGGGTGCAAAAAGGATACATCCCAACCATATGTGTGACAGGAGAGGACACATGCACAGTGGGCCAGATAATGGGCCAGGTAGTGGGCCAGGTGATGGGCCAGGTCCCCCCTCACCTTGAGCAGGTCCATGCAGTGGCCAGGTGCTGCTCTGCTGCGTCAGCGTGGTGCCACTCATACAGACCCAACCGCAGGTAGCAGCGAGCATGCAGCGACGGCTTGGAGCGCTCCTGTAATGCCGGGGGGCGGGGGGGGGGGGCAGGGGGCAAGAAAGGGATTCAACCCCAGTGGGCTTGAGCTGTACAGAGGCCAGTATTATGAGTCGCAAACATGACGCAATTCCTCAAACAGCTGATGAGGCGGGAGGGGAGGGGGAGCGGGGGGTAGGGGGGAAGGGTAGCAAGCTGACATTACGCTGTGCAGATGCCGTGTAGTGAAAGCCAGCCCTAGCACACATGCCACACATCCTCAACACAGGTAATGCTGCTATGCATCAGAATTGAACTGTTGCAATCACTTGACTGGGATTGACACACAAAGTGCAGATATACTGCTCACCCTGAACCTCTTTGCTGCGAGTGTTCCTGCGCCCATGGGGTCAGGTGATGGCAGGCTGGACAGGTCGGGGCGCATGAAGGGCTGCAGCTCGGGGGGAGGCAGCGCACGAACCTCCTCAACCAACTCACGCAGCCTGAGGGGAAGAAGGAGTGTGTTTTGGCATAGAGGAGAGGGAGAGTGTGTGTGTGGGTGGGTGGGGGGGGGGTGTCAGCTGGGTTCGTGTTGACAGCGTTGAAGGAACTTGGCTGAGCCAAGACAGCCGGCATGGCCGGCAAAGTACTTGGCACAATGTGCATTCAGGGAGGCTGTTACAGCCACGTATCATGGCCCTCAAACAGCATGTTCAAAGTGGCCCCCACCCCCAAACACCTGACCCCTGAGGGTTTGAGCGTTCCAACATCACCCATCAGCTAGCCAGTGCCTCCCTTATACTTTATCTTCCCTAAGTTTTCCATCCGCCTCCTGTGGGGTTTCCTCCTCCATCCCCATTCCTCCGTTCAACAACCTGCCCCCTCAGTCCTCCATCCCCCGTCCTCTCTCCTCATCCCCCCCCCCCCTTGCCGCCGCCCCCCCCCCCCCTCCCTCCGTTCCCCCTCCTCCTTTTGTCCCCCCCCCCCCCCCCCCCCCTCTCCCCCCCCCCTCACCTGCCAGTGCCTCCCTCCTGTCCCCTGAGTTCCACAGGTGCTTGCAGTAGGCCAGCATCACGGTGGGGGCACCACTGCCAGCACCAAAACCAGGCTGACCTGCAGACACAAACAGTTGCCACACAAAGCAACCAGGGGGACAAAGACTGTGAGAAAACAGAGGGGCTTTTCAGCTGGGGGCCATAGTGTGTCTTATCACTACACCATAAGCGCGCCGTATGACTTCACCATATACTTTGCACGTGAAAATGAGAGACCGAGTGTCCTTCACCCACCCACTTCAAGGGGACCCATACCTAAGTGGGAGCAGCAGGTTTTTGAAAAATGCCTGCTGCCAAGCTGCTGCTCTCATTCTTGAGTGACTGCGCCTGCGTCCATGTCTACATCCCTCCCTGTTGATTGCCCTCCTTGATGTGTCCTCCCTCCTGCGCCTGTGTGCCCCCCCCCCCTCGGGCCACTTTTCCTCCCCCCCCCCCCCCCCCTCCTACCTCCTCCCCCCCCCCCTCTCCCCCCCCCCCCCCCCCCCTACCCCCCCCCCCCCCCCGTTGTCTGTCACTCTCACCTGAGTGTGTCACGCTGGGGTCATACCGCAGCAGCTGCATCAGCATGCGACGAGCCTGCAGCAGCAGCAGCAGCAGCAGCAGCAGCAGCAGCTGCAGTCGCAAAAGAGTTGACCTATGCCTACACACTGCTGGTTCACAGCTTGAAGCTGTTGAGCTGTGAGTGCTGCAGGCGTAGACTGGACCAGGCGGCAGCCCCTGTAGCTACTATACATATTCAGCTGGTGTTGATAGCTGCTGCAACAAGCTATCGAACGTTGTGGCGCCGATAAAATTCTGCTACATGCACCACCCACATCCCCCGCATCCCCAAGCTGTGTGCCACCAATGTATGTTGCAGATGATGCCTGAGCACAATGGACTTGTGCGCCAGCTTCAACTCCTGACCTCTGTCCACGCACACAAACCCCACGCATCACTCCAACCCCTACACCACCACTTGACCCCTGCCCACCTGTCTCTGCCTGCCGCTCTTCCTGCACAGCCCCGCAAACTTGAGCCATGCGTCCACATCGTCGTGCATAGGCACAACCAGGCTGCGAACACTGAACAGGCTCTGCCACACCTGCAGCAGCAGCAGCAGCAGCAGCAGCAGCAGCAGGAGAAGGGACCGACTGTCAGACTCGGCAGTTGTGCAGCCGGGCAAGGGTGAGCAGCGACCCGTGCAGCAGACAGGATGTTGGTGGATGTCAGAGTGTACTCATGACTTTGAACCAATCTGTAAGGAATGCCTACTGTCCCGCCTTTTTCACCTAAGCACTGATTTCCAAGACTGAAGACTTCACCACTGAACGTGCTGAGTGATAACTGAACTCAATGCAGCTCAACACAGCACAGCACAGCGCAGCACAGCGTGTGTGAGTGGGGCGAAGAGACGTATGCTTTCCCTCACAGTCCAGCATACTGAAAGAAACAACCATGACCAGACAATTGGCTCAGTTCGAACTCCCTCCTCGCACCTCTACGTTGCGCTGCACGCCGCTGAGCCTGCGTCTCCACAGGTCCCGTATGAACAACATCTGCTCATCAGCCTTGAGAGGGTCAGAGCCGTGCCTGGTGCATTGGGGTAAGGAGGGGGATGCGCAGATACGCACACAGTATTAGAGTTAGAAAGGCACCCATGCAACAAATGTATGTGCAAAATGCCAGCCTTGAGGGGGTCAGAGCCGTGCCCGAGGCAGGATGGATGAGAGCAGTGGACAGACATGCACACAGACGGCCATTGAAAGGCATCCCTGTAGCACATGTGCCAGCACAACTTTCAGCTTCTGTTTAGTCAAGAGGGATGAACCACTGTCAGCCGGACAGCTCTATGTTGGGCATCATTCATAAAAACCCCACCACCCTCCCCTACTAGGTACTTAGTAACACACACATACACAGCACCCCCCCCCTCACCCCCCCCCCCCCCCCCACACCTGTTGAGAGCCTCCTTGTACGCGATGACCTCCTCCAGCTCAGTGAGCTGCTGCACCCGCACCATGTCCGTGTAGGCACGCTCATAGCTCTCACCAACAAGCGCAGCAAGGTCCGTGGACAGCAGCTCTGCAAGGGAGGGGGGGGGACAACACAGCAGCGGTGACAAGGCGTGAGCGCGTGTGCTCCCTCAAGGGCAGACAGGGTCGACTGGAACAAAGCCAGGCCATCTGCAGGGACTGCTGCTGCATGGGTGCCTCTGTGTCCGTCTGATTGCCCCCCTCTCCCCCACCTCCTCTCTCCCTGGCTCCCTCTCTCTCCCCTCCCCTTGCCCCACCTCTCTTCAGACCATTGCAACATATGCCCCCTGCCGTCGCGACGTCACGACCGTGGCTCCCCTCTATCCCCATCCACCCTAGCCTCTTCAGGCATGCATGCGGTTCTGGCCAGCACCAGCAGCAAGCACAGACCCCCCACTCTCTCGAGCGCTCAAACTTGCCCTGCGCCAGAGCATGCTGGTCGTGTTGTATGCACAGCATGCCTCCGCCCCTCTCTCCCCCCTCCCCCACCACCCACCCCTTCCACGGGTCTTACACACGCCCACCAGTGCTCACCTCTCGAGCGCTCTATGTTGACCTGCGCTAGATCATGCTGGTCGTGCTTTATACACAGCACCGCCCGCAGGAACGCCCCCGTGCTACTCGCCGCCCCACCGCCGCCGCCGCCGCTGCCGCCGCTGCCAGCGGCCGCAGCCGCCGCCGCAGCCGCCGACGCATCCCCCACCAGCTTGAACACCCTATTGCTGCCCCTGCTGCTGCCTTGCGCTGCTGCTGCTCCAGTGAGTGCAGTAAGCGAAGGGCTCCGCAGCATGAGCTGCTGCTGCTGCTGCTGATGTTGGAGGGCGAGTGCGGCTGCGCCAGCAATGTGTGCGGGGCTGTTGCTGCCTCCGGGTCCGCTGTCGACGGTGTCTACGTAGACTGCCATCTCCTCCCACTCTCCCATGTGCCAGGCTGCGTGTGCTGCTATAAGGCTCATCTCCTTACGCATGTGGGGCTCACTCTTGCGCCACTCAGTCCTGCAGGTGCAGCCACATGAAACGCATTCGACTGATGTAGCTTTTGTGCCATGCCCTAGACACCCACTCAAGCAACCACACATGACCTACCTCACTGCTTGTGAGCACAGAAAAACATGTGATGCAGTTTGGATGCAGTGTGGATGTCAACACAGCATGCCTGCACATCTCACAACTTTCAAAGATGGTTCAAGCCAAGATCTCTTCAAGCCACTCCACCGTGGGTCAAGGTGCAAAGAAGAGCACACTCTTCAATGTCCTCCCCCCCCCTCCCCCTCGCTCTGTCCCCAAAGGGCCCCCTCCTCCCAAAAGCACACCACCCCCACCTGCATAGGCAGCTGAGTTTCTCCCACTCTGCCAGGCTGGCGAGGCACCTCATCTTGCCCAGTAGTGCTGTGAGGTACTCCTGACTGCTGGGCTGGGTAACACACAGCTTGCCCTCATACGCAGCTAGAGCCTCATCCCACCTGCAGGGCGGGGGGGGGGGGGGGACACAGCACGGCACAGGACAGCACAGCACAGCACGCATTGATGTCAAGATACATGTACGGTCAGCAAAACCCATGCTGCTGGGCTGTGTCACACACAGCTTGCCCTCGTACGCAGCTAGAGCCTCATCCCACCTGCAAGAGGGGGGGGGGACCACGGCACAGCCCAGCACACGGCTCAGCACGCGGCACAGCGTGCATTGAACTTGACACGGTGTCACTAAGAGCACATGATATCACATGCTGCTGGGCTGTGTCACACACAGCTTCCCCTCATACGCAGCAGGAGCCTCATCCCACCTGCAAGCGGGGGCGGACACAGCACAGCACACGACACAGCACAACAACAGCACGCCGCTCACCTGCAGAGCTTCTCATACCACGACTCCTTGAGCTCCATGGCCAGGTGTTTCTGTGCGTATGTGAGCACTCCCACCGCAGCCTCGGGCTGCCTCAGCTGGTTGTTGATGTGGATCAAGGCCTCAATGGCGGTCTGGGGGCTGGCCACAAACTCAAGCTCCTTGTAGTGAAGGGCCTGATGAACGATAGCGGGGAGGGGGGTGTGGTGTGTGCAGGGAAGAGGGTAGGGGGAATCATTCTCTTGTGGTGGCAGGCCGCTTGTATCTGAGCGCTGGGGGAGCGGGGGGGGGGGGTCGCTTGGACTGTGCAGAGATACCCTCCCATGGGAGGGTATCACACAAGACAAAAGGATGCCGCATCCTGTACGCACTGCACTTCACTGCGCGTTGTGGCTGTATGGCAGCAAAAACATCTCTCCTGCTGGTGCTGCTGGTCTTGGTGCTGCTGGTGTTTGTGCCGTCCCACAGCAACCCCCCCCCCCACCTTGGCGAATGCGTGGCACTTCTCTGCCAGCGCCCCGAGTGTTCGTGTGTCGAGTGGCAGCCTCTTGTCGTCATGCTCCATGAACTCAGCTAGGTTGAGCAGGCTGGTCACAATGTCTGGGGGGGAGGAGAGGGGACAAGTAACGTGGAAAGGGGGGTCAGTGAACACAGTTGCATTGCCGGTCACATGGCAATAGCATGCTGTTGTGCTTCCTGAAGTCCGCCAGGTTTGGCAGGTTGGTCACAATGTCTGGTGGGCAAGGGGGAGGGCGGAGGGGACAAGCAATGCAGCAGAGTGGCAAGGGGGTGGGACTCCTGTTCACGGTCTTGGCTGACAGGAACAAGAGTGATGATTTACTTGAACTGGAGGGAACCCAACCTCAGGCATTTCCTCTCACAATACGAAACCCCACGCATCATGTCTTCCTGCCTCCAAGCAATGCCTCCCCCTCCTCCTCACACCCCTACCCACCTGGTGGTATGGTAGGGCTGGCGAGTGCTGCCTCCAGGCTGCGCACCAGTTGGTCCTGGCTGGCAGGGTCCAGCTCAGCCCAACACGACACAAACCCAGCGCCAAACAGCTCACGGGCCATCAGGGGGTGAACCTGCAGGACACCACATCCAAAGAGGTGTGTGGGTGCGATTCCCATGCTTTCTTCTTTCCGGTGCTGGGCACCTCCTGGAATAGGGGCGCTCAGGCGTCTCCCCAAGATGAGGCTTTGCAGCAGGCTCCCGGCGGCTGGGCTGTTGTGTGTGTGGCCAGCCAGTGAGGGCCCCTTCCCCTCCCTGCACCGCAAGAAAGCCACCCGTCCTCACATCCCAAGACAGAGCCCCCCCCCCCCCCACCCCCCGCGTCCCCACCTGAGCCAGGCTGTGGCATGCCCTGAGTGCTGGGCTGGGGCTCTGTGCCAGCAGCTCCACACTGAAGTGCCTCATCCACTCAAACCAGTCATCCTTGGTGACACGGGCGCTGCTCTCCCACGCCTTGCGCAGCGCACTGATCTGACCGGACAGCTTCACAGGGGCAGCAGCACCTAACACGGGGGGGGGGGGGGGGGGAGGAGGGGGGGGGTGGCAGGGAGGAAGGGACAGTGGGGGGGGGGATGCACGGTAATGTCTAAGGGGAGAGCCCGTTGGGGCAGGGAGAAGCAGCGCACCAAACTTGACCTGACAGCTTCACGGGCGCAGCAGTGGAATTGTGCAACTAGACACCTGCGCTTATACAGTACAAAGTCATACTACCTGCGACCCCAAGTCAACACACCTGGGTCCAGGGGCATGGGGTGTTGGCTGTAGCCCGCTGCCTCTGCTACACCCCCCACCCCCCACCCCTTGCGCTGTACTGCCACCCACAAACACCCACCTGTCATGAACACCCCACCACACCCCCCCAACCCACAGCAAGCATGTATCCCCAACCCCAACCCCCTCAAAACACACCTGGGTCCAGGGGCATGGGTGTTGGCTGTATCCCGCCGCCTCTGCTGCTGCGTCCAGCTCAGCTGCCCAGCCCCCTGCATCCTCCCAGTCCTCAGCATCAGAGCAGCAGGGGGGCTCAGGGGACAAAAACTTGCCCGCAAGACGCTCAAAGCGCTCGTGAGACAGCCGGTGCCGCACGACGATCTGCACGCAAGCACGCGCAAGCACAGACATATGTATGAACGGCCGATGTAACAATGTAGATGCAGTGAGAACGGGAATGCACGCGCAGCAGCAACAGGCGGCAGACAGCAGGCAGCACAATCGCGATTTACACTCGCAACACCCCCCCTACTACCTTGACTATCATGTTACTAATCTTTACCACCCCCTGCTACCCCTTACTGCCCCCTTACTACCGTAGGGAATAGTACCCCCCTACCAACCCCCTTCTACCCCACCTACTACCCTTGCTGCCCCTTACTACCCGTCTACTACCCCCCTACACCCTTGCAGCCCCTCTACTACCCCCCTACTACCCCCTTACTACCCCTCTACTACCCCCCTACTACCCTTGCTGCCCCTTACTACCCCCCTACTACCCCCCTACTACCCTTGCTGCCCCTTACTACCCCTCTACTACCCCCTACTACCCTTGCTGCCCTTTACTACCCCCCTACTACCCCTCTACTACCCCCCTACTACCCTTGCTGCCCCTTCTACCCCCCTACTACCCTTGCTGCCCCTTACTGCGCCCCTACTACCCCTTACTACCCCCCCCCTACTACCCCTTGCTACCCCCTACTACCCCTTGCTACCCCCTACTACCCCTCGCTACCCTGTACTACCCCTTACCACCCCATTCTACTCACCTACTACCCCCCTTGACTACCCCTTGCTAAACCCCATCTACCCCTCCCCTATACCTCTTCCACCCCCACTGCTATCCACCCATAAAACCTACCACGCACAAATTGAGTAACAATTCCACCACTGACGGCCTCCCACTATACCTTGCCCCCTTGTTACCTTGCAATGACAAAGTAGGTACAGTCTTGTCCCAGTACCATTGCCGCTGCGGCGCATCAGCCAAGTCCCAACTCTCAACCACCACCACCAAGCCGGATGCCCCCTCCCCTTTCCAGCGGCACTTGCCAACAACTGCACCAGCCAACATAGCGCCCCACACCGCACATCAAACACCCACATGCTAAAATCTCGTTTCAGCGCCACTGTTTCGTTGTTTGACTGTCCTAGTGCAACCCTTCTGGTGCGACTTGCATGCTACTACTCTCAATGCTGCCCCCACCCCCCCCACCCCCACACACAACTGCCGTCAATGCACTTCTCGGTAGGGTTGCATGTCCTTGTAGGAGTTCTCTATGGGATGCGATGGAACTGCTTGCATGTGGCTCGCATGTACTCAAGATGTGCAACGCCCACCTTGCATATCGTTGGCACGAAGATGGTGAAGTCCTGGCCCAGTGCCATCGCCAGGGCACATATGGTGTCCAGAGCATCATAGCGCAGCTCATCACTGGGACCATCCAACACCTGATGACAGCACAAGGAGGGAGGGGGGCAGGTCAATTAGTGCAGGGGTTGATGGATGGGGTGAAATAGACAACACATCCACACACCATTCGTACATCCTTCCACTTCTCATTAAGGCCACTGAAAGAACGCCAGCCAGCATTGCATGCATGATACACTTCCCTATCTTTACCCCCCATCCACCCCCCCCCCCCCAGATCCCCCCCCCCCCCCAACCCTAAAACACCCGTACCCCTCCCCCCCCCTCACCTTCATGAGTGGCTGCAGCACTGTGCTGCTGAACCCTGCCAGGTGCATGCGGGGCAGCAGCCGCCTCAGGCTGCGCAGCACACCCCGGCGTATCTCAAGATGCGTGCTGGGCCCAGCAACCAGACGCATCAGCGCAGGCAGCAGCAGGTGAAGCTGCTCCTCCAACGCAACACCCAGAGCCTGCGAAGGGGGCACGGGGGGGGGGGGTGCAACAATGTCACACGTGTCAGTTTGCAGGTGATGCGGCTCGTGGGGTCAGCAGCTTGAGGCACAATGAGGTGGTGGTGGCAGCAGCAGGTGGAGCTGCTCCTCCAACGCAACACCCAGCGCCTGCGGAAAGGGGAAGGCGTAGCAGTGCCGGGCAGGAGGCAGAGGAGGTTGAGGAATTGTGAAGGATAGACAGCCGCAGCAAGCGACAGGCACTGAATGTAATGCACGGTGTCTGGTTTGAAAAAGCAAACAACGATATGCTGCTTCAAACACTTGAGGCGCCGCACCCCAGCCGAGTGCTGCAACAACAGACGCGCCCACGCCTCCCACTGCTTCTGATGGAAGAGCACCAGCCAACGGCCCCTTCAAGTGTCGGTCTTCTCTTATTATGCATCAAAGTCCCAATAATGCCCTGAAAAAACACTCAGCATCAGATACGTCCGCCGCCGACAGCCGAGAACGCGTGCACAAGCAAAGCGGCGGACTACAGACAGAGCAAGACCTGTATTATACGAAACAACAAGTCCACCGGTCACCTCGAGCGCCTCAAGTCCCGGCTTGACCATCTCGTAATTTCCGGTGCGCTCGGCGTCCACAAACAGCGCCACCAAGCGGGGCAGCAGCTCCGGCATGTGGGGCCGCAGGTCGTCACGCAGACTGAACGCCAGCTCAGCAAGCATCTGGGACAATGACGATCATTGGATGGAAGTGTGTGCGGAATGCATGTTGACATGTGGATAGTATGTGATGGTGGTGGGGGGGGGGGGACAGGAAGCATAGGGACAAAGGCAGCGTGACACAACTTACCTGTAGGCTGGCTGGTGAGCAATTCAGCATGCAACTAGAGCAGCTCAGCAAGTGACTACTCGTGCAGTAGGATCCGGGACCACTTGCTGGAAATGCCCCAGAACACCCAAACCCAATGCATGCCGCTTGGATGCCCAGCCCCAGTTCTGTGCCTGCTACCACACACCCACACACCACAGCGTAGTGCCCCTGCCTGCAGCTGACCCCACCACACCTCCACCATTCAATTCGTCTTTGACACAGATGCCCCAGAAATCCCCCCCGGGGGGGGGGGGTCTGGGGCCCCCTGTTAGCGCCCGTGCCTGCAGGTCCCCCCCCTGGCGCTCCCCCCCCCTGCCCGCCTGCATACACACACTCCCCCCTCCCTCTCCTCCCCCCTCCCAAGCCCACCCACCTACCTTGAGGCATGTGTGTTGTGTCTTTGCCGATATGCCCCAGAACTCCCCCAGCAGCCCCAGCAGGTCAGGCAGGAAGCGTCGTATGTGCTGCCGCACCACCATCACCAGCACCACCAGCTGCTCCAGCAGCAGCTCACGCAGAGGCTCGTCACACACACGAACAACAGCAAACAGCACAGGCAGCACCTGCAACAAGCACCAACAACATTCCCCAGTAAGTAACGTGCCCATGGAGATCTATGGGCGTAAGTTAAGGCTCAGAGGGTGTGCATGTCTAGCATGCTAGACTACCACACACCCCACCTGCACATACACTAGGGTTTGTGTCGATCTAACTGCCGACCAGGGACCCCCCCCCCCTGCCAAGAGTTCAACAAAATGGTACGCACCAAGCATGGAGACCTTCCGTGCAAGGCGACAGCACCAGCTTGCATTGAGCAAGATTGACGGCAGCATTGACAGCACCATCAAGTGTTCAAAGGGACAGCAGCAGCGTGCATGACAGCAGCACTGCCAGCACACACAGGTGACTGCCCCCCCCCCCACCCCCCACCCCACCACCCCACCACCACCCCCCACCCCTCACCTTAGGCAGGTATGGCACACTGGCAGTGCCCAGGGCCTTGAAAATCTGCATCAGGCTGCTCACAACAACCTGCACAGCACAGCATAGCACAGCACAGCACACCAAGAGCGCAGCACAGCACAACAACAGCACAACACATCGGGGCACACCCGGCAGGTTGAGCTGTGATCTATACCAGCAGATGCAGCCGCTTTTACTCACAGGGTCAGCATGCCACGCGCAGGGCTGGTTTATGATTTTGTCTTCAAACATTCACAACATGCAAGTAACCTGACAGTGTCTTCCTAGCGCCACACCTGGTGTTGGCTGGCGAGTGAGCTGTCCCTCAGCACCTTGGCAAGCCTAGGCTTGAGGGCTGAGATCGAATCTCAAACTGGATTTTCAAACTCAAAGGAATGCTGTACATATGCCGCACCTGGTGTTGGCTTGCGAGTGCGCTGTCCCTGAGCACCCTCATGAGTGCGTTGATGGCCACTGTGGGGTAGTAGTCCTCACTGCTGGTCACAAGGTTGCCAGTGTGAAGCAGGTCACCGTACTCATCACCACCAGCACCACCGGTGCCACCAACACCACCAGTGCCAAGGGGGTACCTTTTGGGGGGGGGGCAGTAGTCACGGCAGAGCACAGCACAGCGTGGTGTAAGAAACGTTCACCACATGTGGCAGAACATAGGCAGCAGGTCACCATACTCATCTCCACCAGCACCACCAGTGCCACCCCAACCGCCAGTGCCAAGGGGGTTACCTAGGTTTTGTGTGTGGGGCCCGCAGGGGGGGGGGGCACAGCGCAGCAGACGCGGCAGGACACAGCACAGCATGGGCAAAAATGAAAAACGAAAACGTTCACACATGTGACAGAGCATCTGCAGTAGGTCCCCATACTCATCACCACCAGCACCATCAGTACCACCCACACCACCAGTGCCCAGGGGAGTACCTAGGAGGGTACAAAGATGACAGCACAGCACAGCACGTCACAGGTGAGGTGACCAAACAGCATGTCAGAGCACAGCGCGGCATTTATAACCATTTGTCATCACATACAGTTTGCAATCACTGTACCATCCATGCACGAGGGGCCACCTATGTAGCAGGTTGCCATACTCATCATCATCAGCACCTGTTGCACCAACACCAACAGTGCACCAAGGGGAACGCAGGGGGGGGGGGGATGTACAACATGCCGCTCTGAAGTCAGCAACAGTGCCACCACTACTACCAACATTACCGTGCCAACCCATGGTGCAACACTGAGTGGCACCCAACAACCCATTGGGTTGGGATTCCCCACAAACCCCTTGCCCACACCAGCAATCACCTTCTCCCCTCGCCCTGTGCAACCCAGCCACCCCCTTTCCCAAACCAGCAACTGTCTTGGCAGGTACCCAGTCCCACCTGATACGATGCTGGCTGCGATGTTGGCTGCTGCTGTCTGCTTGTTCCTCATGGGCACCCACCACCGGTGCTGGGGTACCCCATTTGCCAAACCCCCTTGCCCAAGCAAGCAGATTGCTTGCCAGCAGCCCAGGCCCCACCTGATATGATGCTTGCTGCGATGTTAGCTGCTGCCGTCTGGTGTTCCTCATGAGCCTCACCTCATTGCCCAACCCAGCAACTACGTGCCCAGCAACTACCCGCAACTACGTGCCCAGCCCAGCAGCCCGGGGCCCCTTCGCCCGCATCTCTCGCCCACCTGTTATGATGCTAGCTCCGATGTTAGGTGCTGCCGTCACACACAACCCAACCCCCACACAACACCCGGCATTACCCTTACCCAAACCAGCAACTGCCTTGGCAGGCACCCAGTCCCCAGGTACTCAGTCCTCAGTTGCCCACCTGATATGATGCTGGCTGCGATGTTAGCTGCTGCCGTCTGGTTGTTCCTCATGGGCCTCACCCCCTCCAGCTCCAGCTTGCCCTCACCAGACAGGCTGGCAGTGTTGATCTTGTGAGTGTAAGGGTCCAGCGCACCAATGATGCCTGGTTGGGGGGGGGGATGGGGGAAGGGATGGGGGGAAGAAGAAGGTACAAACAAGAGAGGGGTGAACTACATGCTGTTGCAGCACTTGTCAAGGCAACATCACAGCAATGTCCCAAAGCCGATGCCCCCTGCCAAGATGCCACAGCATTGCATCGACGCGTCTCACCCAGTGAACTTCCCTGCCACCTCAGCCCCACCAGATGACCCCCTCACTCTCACTCTCACTCACCCAGCACCCTCATGACCTCACAGCGTGACCCAGGCTGGGGCCGGTTGTCTGCCAGCAGCTTGAGCAGCAGCGACAGCAGCTGGGGGAAGTCCCAGTAGGGTGTCATCACACTACCAGCTGACTGGCAGATCTGACCCAGGGTGACTACTGCAGCACGACGCTTGCTGGGGGCAGGGAGGTCCTGTCAAATGGGGTGGGGGGGTGGGGGCGGGGCCGCGGAGGAGGCAGAGCGTGCGCCACAGAGGAGGTGGGGAGGGGCGAAAGATGGAGGTGGGTGTGTGGGTGAGGGGGGGGGCAGTAGGGTGTCATCACACTACCAGCTGACTGGCAGATCCGCTGAGAGTGACTGCTGCAGCACGACGCTTGCTGGGGCAGGGATGTCCTGGGACAGGAACGAGCACAGGGCAGAATGTGAGAGCGAACACTGCGTGTGAAGACAGAGAACGTGCATCCAGTCGCAAATCGAGCCAAGGGAAAGGAGAAGTCAAAGTGAATCCCCCCCCCCGGCCTCCAACCTCCCTCCTGCACCCCCCACCCACCCCTGGGCACAGGACAAGCCCCCCCCAACCACCACCACACACACACAGGACTTCAACTCATGCAACTCGTGTGCAGTACACACCCACATGTGCCCAATGTCTCAACACACAACGCCACTGTGTCATCACACACCTGTATGGCCTCAATCACCAGGGCATGACCTCCCCCACATACGGCTTGAACCCCGTCCCCGCCTGCTGCGCCAGCGCACCCAGTGTCGCCAGCACACTGGTCACAACACTCGCCTCACTGCCAACAGCAGCCTTCATCACCTCCACCCCCCGCCATCCTCAACCCCCCCCCCTTCCCCACAAGTCCACATGCCCCCCCCCCTCCCCCCCCCCCCCCCCACACACACACACACACCTGTATGGCCTCAATCACCAGGGGCATGACCTCCCCCACATACGGCTTGAACCCCGTCCCCGCCTGCTGCGCCAGGGCCCCCAGTGTTGCCAGCACACTCGTCACCACACTCGCCTCACTGCCCACAGCAGCCTTCATCACCTCCTTACCCAAGCTGCTGCTGCTGCTGCTGACACTAGAAAAGCTACTGCCGCCTGGCCCTGTGATGATGCTACTGCCTGGTGAGGCTCCCAGCTGGGGGTGGGAGACGGCGGCGGCTGCGGCGGCTGAGGAAGCGGCGGCGGCTGGGGCGGCGGCTGCGGCGGCTGCGGCGGCTGCACCGCTGCCCTTGAGCTTGGAGACCAGGGCCTGGGGGTTTTGGAGGTGAGGGTGAGAGTGAGGAAGAGTGACAGTGAGAGACTGGGTGTGAGGGTTTGGCTGTCGCGTTTCCTTGCATGTACATGTAACAGGGCTGATGAATGCTGGGGACCAAGGACATGCCTATGCATGTGGCGTGAGTTGTGCCATGTGCATGTAACACACATGTATGCACGGGCACGTGCATATGCATGTGCAAGTGAATGTGTGGTCACCCATGTGCATGTACACAACCCTGTGCCCCATGCCCTTGCCCCGTGCCCTGCCCACCTTGAGAATGGGTGATACGTAAGGCATGATGAGCTGAGGTGCGTGGTTTATGAGGCAGTTGATGAGGAAGGCACTGTCATCACGCGTCATGCTGTCAGGGGAGTGGGCAAGGTCCGTCAGAAGCTGCAGGGGCACACACAGACGTACAGGGCGCACACACAAGTTGTAACATTTCGCAATCGACACTTTGTCTTGCAGGCCCCCCGCTTCTACTCAAGACATCATTGTTTGACTAGCAAGACTGTCAGGGGAGTGGGCAAGGTCCGTCAAAAGCTGCAGGGCACACAGACATACAGGGCACACACACAAAGTTGTTACATGATCCCATACAAAATCCTGTGTTGCAGGGCCCGGGTTCTACTCAAGACATCACTGTTTGACTAACGTTTTCTGTGTTGGGTGCAGCCGGACTGGGCCGGGGGTGGACCACTGACGAGTTGCCTGCTTGCCTGATCTGTGTTTACTATGGCTGCTGGCTGTCTGCATGTTGAGTCTCCACCTCTCCCCTCCCCCTGCAGGCCGAAGCCCACTCTCCTGTCCCACCCTTTCATCGCCCCCCTCCTGTCCTCTCCCTCTATCCAAACTGTCCTTGAACTGTTCAATTAGGCCCCCTCTCTCTGTCACCCACCTTCAACCCCTCTGCCTCCCGCCCCTCACACGCCCCTTCTGCCCCCCCCCCCCCGCCCTCCCCCTCCCCCCCCCCCCCCCCCTGCAGCGGTGTCTGCGCAGTGCTGGTGCCACGTATGCTGGGTGCCATGCTGCTAGCCTGCCCCTCACCCTGTAGGACCGCTTGGCTGCTTAGTGGCACCCCCCCCCTCAATCACCTGCAGCAGGTGCCTCCTGAGTGCTCAGCACGGTGCTACGTATGCTGGGTTCAAAGCTGCCAGGCGGCCCACCATCTTAACCGCCCTTGCTCTCAAAGAATGCTTTGCTACTTAGCGGCACGCAACCCCCCCCCCACCTGCAGCAAGTGTCTGCGCAGCGCTGGTGCCACGTAAGCAGGTTCCATGCTGCCAGTCGTCCCACCAGCTTGACCGCCACTGCCCTGCAGTCCCTGCTGGAGCCGTTGAGGGCGACAAACAGTGCACGCAGGCAGTCAGCCTGGGACAGGTACTCATCCAACGCGGGACACTCAACAAGAGCCTGCGGGGGGGGGGGGGGGGGTAAAGCGGGAAGGGGAAGGGGCACAGTTGCTCAGTACACACATGTTGGGATGCACGCAAGCAGTCAGCCTGGACAGGTGCTCATCCAGCACGGGACACTCAACAAGGGCCTTCGGGGAGGGGGGAAGCGGAGGGGAAAGGGGAGAGGGGGACACACACAGCAACAATCTTGGCCTGATGTGAGGGGTCAATGTGAGTGGACCATTTGCTCAGCACACAGGTGGAGATACACACACTTAGTCTTCCACCTTTTGGGGGGGTTAGGTATAGGGGGGGCGGACCCGTCCACCTCCCCCCCCCCCTGCATCACCCCCTAAGACCATCACCCTTCCTTTTCACACCCCCCCCCCCCCCGCCATATCCCCTCTCACCTCCAGCACCTCCTTCGCACCCACCGACCCCCTTCTCCCCCTCCTCCCCCCTTTTCCATCCTCCTCCCTTCCCCCTCTTGCACCCCCCCCCCACCCCCCCCCCACAATCATCCCCTCTCACCTCCAGCACCTCCTTGCGCACCCTCTCACTGGTGTCTGCCACCGCCGCCATCAGCAGCCTGTTCACAGCCAGCTCAACCATCTTCGTATGCCGCAACCCTAGACCCAAACTGCCACCCACAGCAGCAGCAGCAGCAGCACCAGCACCACCCAGCAACAGCTGCTGCTGCTGCTGAGGGCCCCTCACCCCCCCGACAATCAGTGCGCTGCTGGGACCCCCAAAGCCCCCAAGCGAGAGGCTGCCGTTGCTGCGGTCCAAATCATGCCGGCGGCTGCAGCCGCCGCGGCGGCGGCTTGCGCAGCGGCTGCGGCTTGTGCGGCGGCTGCGGCGGCTGCGGCGCGTGCATGTCTGTCGAGGACCTTGCAGCTTGCCAGTGCTGCTGCCTGTCTGACGTCCTTGTCGGGGTCGTCTAGGTAGATGAGGATGTGCTCACGCATCAACTCCAACAGATTCACCTGCACAGCATGCCACAGCACAGCATGGCACGGCACGGCACGGCACCGCACAGCACAGCACAGCACAGCACATTGGTCACAGGTGTGAAGGTGTGCCGACTGAGATGTGGAGGGTGTGTGTGGCAGGGAGGGGGCATTGCGGATACACACATGGTCAATTTCAAAGGTTTCACCTGCACACCACATGTCAGCACAGCGCGCCACATCACATTGCATAACCACATGTTGCTCGTACACCCCACTGCCCACCAACAATGCACACCCTCCTACACTTGAGTTATTCCCCATCCTGTAGATTGTTGTTACAGCAGGCCCCCTTCCTCCCCCCCCCCCCCGGTTTTCTTGTGGCCTCCCAACCCACCCACCCACCATCCCAAACGCCCCGGGTTCTCCTAGGATGCCAACCCCCAGGCTTTCCATCCCCCAAGAAGCGCCCCCCTGCCCCATGCACACTTTGTTGCGCCCCCCACTCACCCGCCCAAAGTCCTGCTCGCCCACTGTCTTCAGCGCCAGTCGTATCTGGTCTGCCGCCGTGATCTCACTCATGCTCAGGCTGTGCGCCAGACCCGCCAACGCCTTGCCCTTGATCAACGGGTTAAATGGCTTGCCTGCAGGATTTGGGGGGGGGGGATAGGGTCAGAAGGGGCATGGGGGGGGGGGATGTGAGCCATGCGGGTCAGCTGCTTGGGGTGGGACTGCTCTTTGCAACATATGAATGGCTGTTGCTCAAGCTCAGGCTGTGGGCCAGACCCGCCAACGCCTTGCCGCTGATCATGAAGTTGAATGGCTTGCCTGGGAAACGGCTGGGGGTTGGGGGTGGGGTGGGGTGGGGTGGGGGGGGACGCAGAAGTGGAGCTGACTGTGACTGTGGATCCACCAGCATGAGCCTTAGCAACTGCCCCATGCCCGCTATGAAGACACTGCGGCTCCAGCCCCCTGCATCTGTTCATATGTCCCTCCCCCCCCCCCCCCCCACACACACACACCCACCCCACCCCACCCCCGCATACCTCCCTCCCCCCCCCCCCCCCGTCTCACTCACCGCTGAGTATGAGCACCATGAGGTCCAGCAGCTGTCCCTGTATGTCCTCAACCAGGTCTGGCAGGGCAGCAGCGACCTTCTGGAGGGACTGGACCAGCTCCTGGGGTGTGTGTGTGTGGGGGGGGGGGGGGGACAAGGACAAGGCGGGCGGGGGGGGAGAGAGGGGGGAAAGGGGTCATGTTGATACCATATCCATGTTCGAGTTCCATGCAAAGTGCAGCTATCATTGAAAGACATGTACCCTCGATGTGCACACATTGAGGCATGCCCCCCCCCCCCCCCACACACACACACCCACCCACCTTGCTTGGTCCCGTGAGCATCATGACGCTGAGCAGCTGTTGTGCGTAGGGCTGCCATGAGAGGTGCAGCGCACCCGCCAGCACACCAATGCACGCCAGAGCCTCGTTCACAGCAGCCTGACCCTTCGCCTTGGCACGACTCTGCAGCGTGTCATTCAGCTGAAATAACAGTGAGAGAACAGACAGCAGCAGCAGCAGTGGGATCAGTGACACAACAACACAAGCGGCGCCCCAGGTATCCTTCAGCCTTGACTGTACTGTACCCTACTCAATGTACTGTACCCTGACCACTGGACTGCACCCCAAGCACTGTACTGCAGTACACCTGTACCGCCCTGTCCCCCCCCCCCCCCCTCACCTGTGCTGCAATGGGCCCCAGGTACCTCTCAAAGCCTGTCCTGTACTGTGCCCTACTGACTGTGCTGTACCACAACCACTGTACTGCAGTACAACTGTACTGCACTGTCCCCCCCTGTCCCCCCCCCCCACCTGTGCTGCAATAGCCCCCAGGTACCCCTCAGCTTGTCCTGTACTGTGCCCTACACACTGTACTGTACCCTAACCACTGCACTGTACGTTGGGCTGCGTTAGTCTACTGTACCCTAACCACTGTCCCCCCTCCCCTCACCTGTGCTGCAATAGCCCCCAGGTACCCCTCGAATCCTGTCCTGTACTGTGCCCTACACAACAGGGACTGGACTACTGTACTGTACATTAGGGTAAGTAAGTGGTCACTGCACCCTAACCACTGTCCCCCCTCCCCTCACCTGTGCTGCAATAGCCCCCAGGTACCCCTCGAATCCCTCCTGGCAGCCAACTGCTGCGAGGCTGCCTGCCATCTCACCCAGCGCTGAAAACGCAGCATCACGCTCCCCTACAGCAGCACAGAAACACACAGGGCACGCATGTATTTTGGAATAATTACTTTTTGTAATCATTCTCTGGCATACACTGTGTACAAAATGAAAGTGCGCAGAGCACGCCTGCTTGGCCTTACCATGGGTATTTGACTGACTTTGTTCTGTTTCTTGTGTCCACACTGGTATAGTCGCCTGCCCTCATCTCTGCACACAATAGTTTCCTAGCATGGCTAGCACTTGCTGCAATTCTGGTGGTTCTGCCTTTTTTGGTCAACCCGGTGTAGGTGGTGCAAACCACCGCCGGGGAGACAACTTATGAGGTTCACCTGGCTCAATCCTGGTGGGCAATGCCATTGTTGTTTGGCAAAAATGTCCATGTAACATACTCCCCCAATAATTACTTTTCGAAAGCCTTGCAGGGACAACATAGGAACGCTAGAATTGCATGCATGTCTACTCCAAGCACCCTCCATATCAAACATGCATGCCCTGTTGGACTATGAACATGCTTGCACGAATGTTTGAGTAGGACTGCAGATGCACACTTCCTCTGACAAACACACCCTACCTTCACACATGCACACCTTCACACATACCCCCCCCCCCCTCCCACCCTCCACCCCTCTGCTTGCTTGAGCTCACATACACACATACCCCCCCTCCCCCCCCCCTCCCCGCCCTCCCCCCCCCCCCCCCCACACACACACACACCCCTCCCCCCACCTGTTTGTTTGAGCACGGCCAGTAGGTGCAGGATGCACTTCACCAGGTAGTCCTGCGCAAAACGCTCAGGGGCAAATGCAGCCAACCGCGCAAGAAGGTTGATCACGGCTCTGCAGCAGCAGCAGCAGCAGCAGCAGCAGTGGGGGGGATGCCACTTAGTCACAGGGGCAGGAGTGTGTAGGAGCTGCGCGAAGCGGAGCATGAGGTGGCATGTGGGAGAGGTGGTAGACTATACCCTGACACTTCCCCCCCTTGCTGGGCTAGTTACAATGACCGTCATTCCCAGAAAACTCGCCTTCATGCCCCCTCGCTGATTTGACACAGCAATGTATCTGCCACCATGCTCCACCACGCACCACCACCACCACCACCGTGTCAAACTTTGCCTTCTCCGAACCCTCTTCAACAAATCCCCAAGCACCCTCGCCCCTACCCCCTCCCTCGCCTAACAACACCTCCACCACCCCACCGCCATACCATCTTTCCAAGATGACTGTGCGGCAAGCGCCTTGCCGTTCTTGGACCTGTGCACCACCACCACCACCACCACCACCACCACACATCCTTGGATGGTTGATGCATTGGCTGGATGCACTCCCTGTGTCTACACACCACCAACACCACCACCACCGCCACCACCCCTTCCCGCCTCCTCTGTCTGACAATCTCCCCGAGCCCCCTTCCCCTCCCCTTCCAGAGATAACCCTACCTTCCCTCACCATGCCTCAAGCACCCCGACAAACACCACCTCCATCAACTCCTCTCCTCCCTGTCAATACCCCCCCTCCCGACCGCCCACCCCCCCCAAAAAAGCCCCAACACCTAACCACGGTACACTCACTCACCGCCGTATCATCTTGTCCTTACTGTCCTTGAAGCGCAGCATCATCTCCACCACCTCCAATATGTTCCCCAAACCCCCGCAGCAAATGCTGGTTCCAATCACCCTTTCCTCAACCCCTCACCCCCCCCACACACACACACACACATCCTTGGATAACTGCATTGGCTGGATGCACTCCCTTTGTCTACACACACAGCCGAGCCCCTTCCCACTTCTGCTGTACCCCCCCCCCCCCCTCGGGCGGCTGCCCCAATCAGTCAACTCAGTTCCACTCACCGCCGTATCATTTTGTCCTTGCTGTCCTTGAAGCGCAGCACCGTCTCCACCACCTCCCTGTAACGCGCCAGCAGGAACTCACCAGTGTGCACCAACAGCTCACCAAGAGCCAACAAACCACCATGGATGGCCTCTGCAGGGGGAAGGGGGCAGGACATACGGTCACGGTCACGGTCACAGTCACGTCATGTACACGTTCACGAGCACAGGTGCAGCCGGCACAGGCAAATGCACGCACACTGTGAGTCAGGATCGCAGGTTGTGCCAAAGCCACCGAACCGTTCTGCGGGCGGCTGTGCAGACGAGGCACACACATATGCAGCAGCCGCAATGCATCACCCTGGAGGACACCACACACTATGACACTGCAGCGCCAGCCAACATTGCTCATGATTGCCCCTCGGTGTGCCCCTCACCTGGGTTCCCTCCCCCACCTCACCCACACACCCACAGCAACTAGTCCCCCCCCCTGCGCCACCCCCCCCCCCTCCCCCCTGAGACCCCCTCCCCCTGGTCACCCACCACCACCACCACCTCCCCCCCCCCCCCGTTCACACCTGCTGGTGGCAGTGTCCCCGTGCGTGGCTGCCTGCTGAGGCACCCCACAACACACCTGTCCCTCTTTGCCATCCCTCACATAACCCATCATCACCATCCACCACCACCCACCACCACCCACACCACCACCCACACCCACCCACCCACCCACATTTGCCCCCCCCCCTCCCGAACCCCCCCCCCCCCATTCACACCTGCTGGCGGCAGTGCCCCTGTTTGTGGCTCCCTGCTGAGGCACCTCATGCCCCCCCTCCATTGCGACACAACCTCACCACCACCACCACGACCACCACCACCACAAATGCCTCCACCCCTTCACCTGCTGGTGCCCCCCCCCCACCCACCCACCCCCAAAACCTCCCCCTCCCCCCCCCCTCCCGGGGGGGCACCCCCCCCCCCCACTCCCACCTGCTGGCGGCAGTGTCCCTGTGCGTGGCTCCCTGCTGAGGCACCTCATGGTCGACTCAAACAGGCCGTAGTACCACTGAACACGGTAGCGCGTCTCACGTTCAGACACTAGCTTCAACACATTCTGCGAGGACACACAGCAACACGCCACAGCACGGCACAGCACGCAGCACAACAGCAGCAGCAGCAGAAGTGGTACATGTGTGTGTGTGGGGGGGGGGGTGAGCACGAGCCAAGTAACAGTTTCTAGCTGTGTAGCCTCAAGCTCGCACTGGATGACTAAAACTTCATGAACCACACCAACCAGACGTGAGCAGTTTTGGAAACCATGCAACACTCCCCATCATCTCGCAAGCAAACGCATGTCAGATACACTACTGGCCCCTCCTGCTGCCCACACACCCCTGCCCACTGAAGGCCCACACCCACTGACAGACCCTTGCAAACTCCCCTCTACACATCCATCCCCGCCCCCTCTCTCCTCCTCCAACCCCACACCCCCCTTCTCCCCCATCCCCCTGCTAAACGCACACCTCCCCCTCCAGATGCACCCCCCACCCCCCCCCCCCCCACACACACACACACCCTAGCCCCCTACCCCCTACCCCCTGCTAAATGCCCCCCCCCCACCCCCGCTCCTCCAGAAGCACCCCCCCCCTCACCCCTAGTGCGTTGACTGATGCCTCTCGTATGTGCAGGCGCTGGTCCCTCAGTCCCCCCCAGATGCCGTCAAGGAAGGCCTTCACATGAACGTTGAACACAGCAGGAGCCTCGGTGGCCATCTCCCTGAAGCAGCAGCAGCAGCAGCAGCAGCAGCAGCAGCAGCAGCAGCAGCAGCAGCAGCAGCAGCAGCAGCAGCAGCAGCAGCAGCAGCAGCAGCAGCACATGGTGACAGAAGCAGCAGCGGCGGCGACAATGGTGGTGGCAGCATCAGCAGGAGGGACGGGGAGGGGTGGCAGGAGGAGCGATGAAGGCAACCTATGTGTCTGGGGGCGGGGGGGGGGGGGGCAGTTCAGAGCTGCAAGGACAAGCTGATATGCAATGACATGACTATGTGTGGTGAGATCGAGTCGCTTTAAGTTTGGGGTCCCACAAATAGTGGCTGCACACCATGCGATCTGAAACCGGGGAGACATGTACCACCCAGCACAGTTGCGCCCCTCCCCTCCCGCCCAGGCACACATACATGCCTGCACAAACATGCCCCCCCCCCTTCCCGGGCCCCTTTAACACACACCCCTCCGCCCCCCCCCCTCATGTACACATAAAGCATACCGCACCTGCAGATGAGCACCGCTGCGTATCTCCTGTTCTCTGTTGAGGCCATGTACTGCTGCTGCTGCTGGTGCTGGTGGGGCGGCACAGCAGCCAACCAGGGCAGAGCCTCACGGACCTACAGCAACACAGCACACCACAGCATGACATGACACGATATGGCATCACAGCAGGCAGTGCAGCACAACAACAGCCCCCAGCACGCCGCAGCACAGCACAGCACACCACTAGCACACCACCAGCACACCACTAGCACCCCAACAGCACCCCAACAGCACCCCAACAGCACCCCAACAGCACAGTACAGCACCACAACAGCACGACACACAGCCCCCCCACCTGTCGCTCCACGATGTCGTGTATGCTCTGTCCGCTGTTCTTGACCAGTCGGCCCAGCGCCTTGGCAGCTGCCTCCAGCAGGTCAGGCTCGTCACACTCCTCAAACAACCGACGCAGCAGCAGGCTGAAACCAGCAGTGCGCGCAGCATCATCCTGAACAGCCTGTTTTTGGCAGGAGGGGGGCAGCGTAGGGGGCGAGTGGGTGGGAAGGGGGACAGGGTGCAGAGACAAACGAGGTCAGGGGCGAAAGTGACCGCTGGCTGCACCGCTGCAGAAAGGGTGCTGTAGAGGGGCCTGGGAGGCTAACATTGACGCAGCTTGTACATGTGCTGCTGCCCCTCCAGCCTTTCTCAGCCTTGACACCAGCAGCTGTTGTTGCTGGTGTTGCTTTTGATGCTGCAATTATAGCTGGCCCGCTGCAGCAGCTGCTGCAGCTCAGCCTCCTCCAGGAGGGTGGTGGGAACAGCCATGCGTAGGGGCAGCCCACTCTGCCGGATGCAGCTGCTGCCGCTGCCCCGGGGGGGGGGGGGGGGATGCAGTTGCTGCTGTGCAGCTGCCGTCTGCTGCTGCTGCTGCTGCCCACTGCTCCTGCTGTGGCTGCTGCTGTGCAGCACATAACTGCTTGTCTCCATTTTTACCCCCCTGCCCCTGCCCAGTCCGCCCATCAACCCCCCTCCCTCCACCTGCACTCCCCCCCCCCCTCACCTCCCCCCCCCCCCCCTCCCCCTCCCCCCCCCCCCCCCCCTCCCCCCCCCCCCCCCCCTCACCTCCCCCCCCCCCCCCCCTCCCCCTCCCCCCCCCCACCCTCCCCCCCCCCCCCCCCCTCACCTCCCCCCCCCCCCCTCTCCCCCCCCCCCCTCACCTCCCCCCCCCCCCTCACCTTGACAAGCACCAGTTCATCAATGGCCAGGATGCCCCCAGCTTCTTGTTGTTGTCGGGACTGATCACATAGGGGGGGGGGACAGCAGCAGCAGCAGCAGCAGAAAGTGTAAGAACCATTGCAGGGGGCTGATGCCTTTTTCTTTCTCTGCTCTCAGGCGCAACAGATGGCTGCTGCTCCTGCTGGGATGCACGGCGTCTTGTCCCTGGGCCTGAACATAGCCTGTAGGGTTTTGAAATGCTGAATTGGCTGACTGCAATGTGTGTCAACAACCACTAAATATGGCACATACACAGCGTTCCTGTCAGGTCACTTGCACAGCTGCTACTAGCGAGAGATTGCACAGCTGCTACTAGCTGTGACCACCACGCCAGCCAGCATCGCCACTCCCCCACTGTCAAGCTGCGCACAGTTTGCTGTATGTGTCTTTTTACATGACTGTTGACACAAGACCTGCAGCCAGCAGGCACATGTCATGATGACCAGTGGTGATGATGACATGCTGGTTGTGTGTAAGCCTGCTGCAGCCTTTCGTCCTCCTGCTATCCATGCCGCTTGTAACTGCTGTACATATGGCACTACACCGCTGCACTGCTCATACTGCACCATTTTGTGCTATGCTGATGTGTGATGTGCCGTGCCGTGCCGTGCTGTGCTGTGGTGTGGTGCGCCATGCTGCATTGGCACTGCTCAGGAGCACTGCTGGTCAAGCCGTGCTGTCAGAGCACAGCATAATGTTGCTGCCAGAATCCAGCTGCAGTGATGCTGCTGGCTTCAACGCTGCTGCTCTAGTGTCTGGCAGCGTGGCTGAGAGTAAGTGAGAGGGAGGGACGTGAGCACCGGGGGGGGGGGACTGCTGCACGACTCAAGTATGAATCACGGTGCAGCGCAGGAATAAGGAAGGCAGCCCAGCTGTTCCATCCCCTGCACCTCACATATTGCACCCACCATATCAGTCCCCCCCCCCCCCCGGGCAAGCACATTGCTTCATCTGCTGTCCCCCTGGCCCCTCCCCCACACCTTGCGCCCTGTGTCTTTCTCTCGGCCCCTCCCGGGCAGAAATAACTTCAGCTGCACATCATGTCCCATGTTGCCCTCGCATCCCCTCACCCCCCCCCCCCCCCGCCCCCTGGCCCCCTTCGTCTTTGAATCCCTTACTCCCTAGCATCCAGCACCGTTAGCTGCAGTGAGATGCACTGATGTAAACACAGGGAGGATGTCAATGCCACTGATACATTGTATCCTAAGCTCACCCTTTCTGTTGGCACCCTTTCCCCCTCCCCACCCCCCCCCCCTCACCCCCACCCACACACACATAATCCCTTGTCACCCGGGTCACCTGCGCATCATGTGCTGTATCCTGTGGTGCAGGTCTGCCATCAGCTTGCTGAACAGCTCCGGACTGAGTTCCCGCGCCTCTCCCTCGACATAATCCTTCAGGTGGTGCTCCTTATCCTTTTCCTTCTCCTTGTCCTCCCGCACACGCTCCGCTGCTCCTGGCAGGCAGAGCTCATCCAACAACCTGCTGACTGTCTCCCCACCGCTCCTGCGCATCCCTGCCTGCATGGCTGCTATCCCGAACGCCTCGACAGGCGGCGGACGCGTCTAAATCCGCCAATCAGGGCAGGGCATTGCTATACTAATGGCATGTGCTGGTGCTGCCATGCCAGGCAGGACAGCTGCTGTTGATGTGATGTGGGTGGGGGTGCTTGCCGTGGGGGCTCCACGGCAAGCACGGAAATTAGTATAGTCCCATAGAGTCGACAGGGCTGCGATCAGTTGAAGAGTAACTGGGGAGCCTGAGAACAGAAGTGATCTGTGGAACTGTTACTGCTGTGGTGTGTGTAAGGACCCCACTGAAGTTACGGGACCCCAGGAGCCTCAAAACTGCCGGTTCTAGCACAGATTAGGACCTTACAGTCACCAGCTGGACAACCCTACATTGCTGTGACACCTTCCTTTGGACTGACAGGTGCAGGTGACACTGCAACACTCCGAGCAAGAACGTAGTTTGTTGTTCCATTCCACGTCATCTGTAATTCTACATGAAGAAAATATCAACCGTTGTGCGTGTCGGATACAGAACTTTTCCACCTACGTCCGTTCAGACTCGCTCAGGAGCTCCTGCTCGATGCCGTCTGGCCCTTCCGTACTCTGAGAATCCTTAAATTGATCCTGGGGGGGCTTGCAGCCAGTCCCGGGCCTTGCAGCCCAAGGACGGCAGTAGCAGAAGCCCCAGACAACCTTGGACTCTGGCCAACAATGAGTGTATCGCCTTCAGCAGCCGTTGATTCAGCTTGGACTTGCGGAGCACGGTGATTCTCGCTGACCTACCTTCCAGCAGAAGAATGTCAGATGCATCAGACACCGATGCTGTGGCCACAACACCCCGCTCACAGTATCTCAGCCCAGAGCAAGACCAGCTGAGCCCCAGGGAGCCCTTAGGTATGCACTTCGATACGTAGAATCATCATCTCGTAACTCATACGTTGCTGGAAGCTCTGCCAAGAAGACAGCACACCTCCGTTGGCCTGTCATTGTACTGTGTGTGACTGCTGCTTTGCCACCTGGCGAGCAGCAGCATGCATCCTGTGAAGAAACTTCTCAAAACAACTCAACAGGAGCATCAGCAGCAGCAAATGTCTTCGGTACAACCATCCAGTCCTTGAGCTGAGGCACACTGTTCTTGCAGGATTGTCTCACAGGCAGTCCCCTTGGTCAACACACAACACACCCGCTGCGCGATCCTGTCAGTATAAATCAGGCCCTGGTAACCAAAGGAATACGTAATGGTCACATCAGGGGAGGCAGCAGTGCAGCAGCTTGCACCCAGCAGCAGTAACATAGCCTTCTGTGGATGTGCAGTGTGGATACACATGCTGATGTTCTTCACCCCTCACCGCTCACCCCGACCACCTCTCACCATACCCTTGCCCCTCCCTTGCACCGATGCACAGTGCCCACACCATCGTGGTGCTGCTGCACCTGCACGCTGGCAGCGCCTGTCTGCAGCTGTGATTGTGCTCAGTCAGCAAGCAGCAAGCAGCAAGCAGCAACAGCCAGCAACACTTCAATACCTCTGCACCCAACCACACCTGGCATCGTCCCCTTAGGACCATACTCCCACACGTTCCCTCCGCTTGTTGGTACCTTTCACATCCTCCTTTGAACCCTACCTTGAACCCTGCCTTCCACCGCCCCCCTTCCATGCTTCCATGCTGCTGCTGCCCCTGCAGCTTCAAAAGTCCGTACCGCAGGCTACCAGTCACCCCTGCTGAGCCCCAGGAACCTCAAAGCAGCAGCAGCAGCAGCGGCAGCACTCAAAGGGGACCGCACCCGCACCCCCTCGCCACGCGCAGCAGCAGCAGCAGGCGGCTATGCAGGGCTGTCACCCCGCAATGGTGACTCACCGTCTGCCAGCAAGGAGGCAGGGGATGGGACATCGCGCATGCATGGACAGCAGCAGCAGCAGCAGCAGCAGCAGCAGCAGCAGCAGCGGCAGTCGCTGGACAAGCAGGAGGCAACAACTGCAGCAACAGAACCTGCGCCGCAACAGCAACAGCAGCATCCACAGCAGCAGCAGCAGCAGCAAAGTGAAGCTGTTGCAAGCAGTAGCAGCAGCAGCAGCTTCGCAGCAGCAGCAATGGCAGGGCCAGTGTCGGAGCAGCAGCAGCCGCAGCAGCAGCAGGCGGGTTTGGCCCGTCCTGTGACGAGCCCGTTTGCTGCCAGTGCCCTGCACCCCTTGCACGGCCTCAGCAGGGATGCCAGCTTGGTCCTGGGTACACCGCTGGGGGCAGAAGGCTCACCACGACCCCAGGTGGGACCCGACCTGACTGTAGGAGGGCTCATGAGTCATGAACCACAGGAATGTAGGGTTTGCTTTGCTGCTTTTTTTACACTGCTCGTGAATAGGGTTTAGGGTGGTTGTGTTTCATCATTGGGGCGTTGGGTCTTGGGTCTGGTGCGCACCATGCTGCGTGACAGTGCTCTGTGGGTGGGCAACAAGACCCGTGGTGTGTTGTGAAAGCACTCCCCTGATCAACTTTGTGTGGCTGGTGCGGCCAGACTGCCATTTGTCCAGCATCGGGGACAGCGCAATTCAGGACACCCCAGGGAGTGGCCTCAAGAGGCCATAAGAGTGCCTGCGCAGCCACCTGCAGCTGCCTGGGGGAGCAGCTTGTCTTGCAAGGTCACAATGCATCTGTGATGCTGGTCCAGGCGGTCTGTGTCACACCATTGCGTGTACACCATTCTCACAGCGCTGCTGCTTCTGCCCGCTGCTGCTGCTGCTGCTGCTGCTGCATGTGGCCACATGTGTGTGACTGTTGCAGGCGCAGGGTCTTCCTGTTGCAGCCCCTGAGCCCTCCCTCGCCTTCCACCCCACTGCCTCAGTGGCATCGACAGCAGGCACAGCAGCAGTTGGGTGGGCGACAGCAGCAGCCCATGATGCTTTTGAACAACCCGCCTGGCCCCGGCCCCGCCCCGTCCCCGACATGTTTGACGCCACCAACCCCCTGGCCAGCGCTGCCCCCACACCCCAGCCCTCGGCCGCTCTGCTGGCCCCCTGGGCCGGGTCCGCCGTAGGCCGGCATGGGCCAGGTGACGTGGGCCGGAATGGGCCAGGTAACGCCATCCTTCCGGGCCAGGGGACATGGCTGGGCCGGCGCGCGTCCACTGGGCCAGAGCGCGGGACCTCTGGTGACCCGGCGCAGTGGGGCGGTGGGGGAGGCCGTCCTGAGTTGACCCGGTACGCAGCTGCCAGCTACAGCGTGGCGCTGAGGACTATGGCTCTCATGCAGGCCTCACAGCAGGCGTCCCTGCAGGGTGCGTCGAAAGCGCCCTCAGGTGCTGCCACCTTGCACCTTTCGGACCTGTACTCGCCGCGAGCGGCAGCAGTGGCGGCTGCAGCCGCCGCAGCCGCCGAGGCGGCGGCCTTCGAGGCGGCGGCTGCGGCAGCAGCCGACGGCGACGCGCATGCGGCGGGGGAGGCAGGAAGTGCGCATGCGCATGCGGATGGCAGTCAGGCAACGCAGGAGTGGAAGGGGAAGTGGGCGGGGTCAGAGCAGCGGCCGCGTCCAATGTCAACGCTGCCGGAGTACAGGGGCGGCAGCAGCCCGGCACGCACTGACAGTAAGGAGCTTTCGGGCATCAGCAGCAGCGTGCTGTCTCCTGCACCAACCTGCAGTGGCCAGGCCAGCGTCCTTGCCCCATACTCACCCTCAGGACTGCAGGTATGATATGATATGATCTGATAGGATGTTGGTATATATGGTATGATATGATGTTGGTATATATGATATGACGTTGGTATATATGATATGATACGATATGATATGATATGATATGATATAATATGATGTTGGTATATGATATGATATTGGTATATTAGATTGACATATTCCCCTGGACCGCAGGTAAAGTATGATATGGAAATGCCTAATGTGTACCACCTACTTTTGTTGAACACCTTTGTGTCACCTTGAGGAACAATCCGCCCAATCCTGCAGGTACAGAATAGCCTGTTTAGTACCAGTCCTGTTATTGGTATTTACGCCTGTGCTGCAGCTCGCATGTATATACTATGCACTACGCCTACTGTACGCGTACTCAGTATAGGCGATACTGCTTGGGCAAAACTTGCGTGGACATACGTACACGTTCCTTGTGTGCATGCAGCCGAGCGGCCATGCACGTTTGCACTCAGCAGGCCTGCGCCCGCTCCGAACAACCCTGTCCCCTTTCATGACTTGACACCGAACCCTGATTTTTGGCGCCCGCTGAACTGTACTGCACACTTCGACTGCAGGCACCCAACGGCAGCGTTGCCAGTGGCAGTCTCAGCACTGGGCGAGTGAGCCGGTCCGTCTCGCTGCCGTCGCTGCCGACCCCCAGCTCGCTGGGCACGTCGCTGCCAACGCTGCCCTCCACCATGGACTCCATGGACTCCTTTGCATGCCCTGGAGCAACAGTGGAGTTTGTAGTGCCACCGGGATGGAGGAGCAGGTGTGATCAAATCACATCAAATCCAAGTTACCCTGTAGCTATGAAACTCAAGAGCTCATGCCAGCCACTCACTGACATCACGGAGATGGCAGAACAAACCAGAAAGAACAAACACTGGGATGGGGTGGACGGGGGCAGGGGGGGATGGTAGCCTCAATACTCAAACTAGGGGGTACTAGGGGGATTTCCCCACCGAAGAGTCGTCTGTAGAGTATGTAAACCCACCGCCTCACCCCCCTGCCTGCCTGTGCCCCTCCACGGCCCCCCTTGACACCCTTCCCCCCATTCTCAGATCCATCCACAGCAGCGTCTGTGGAGGGCACGACTCTCCAGACAGTGCCAGGAGCAGCAGCAACGCCAGCAGCTTGCGCAGAAGCAGCAGCGGCCACGTCAGTAACCTGCGCAGCAGCAGTGGCGGCGACGGGGGAGCGGGCAGCATGTTGCCGCTGCGCCATGGCAGCAATGGCAGCAGCAGCAACTTGGCCAGCAGCGGCGGCGGTAGCGGCAGCGGCAGCAGCAGAGGCAACCCTTGGCAACAGCAGCAATGGTTGATGGGTAGGGATGGGCAGGTGGTGAAGCGCGGCACTGCGCTGACAAGCAGCGGCAGCAATGCCTTCAAGCGACGCAGCAGGACCAGCAACGGCGGCGAAGTTGCGGGTGACACACCCGGTGACGCCGCCGCCGCAGCAGCAGCAGCAGCCGCCGGCGGCAGCAGTAGCATTGCTGCCACTGCTGCCAATGGGACTGAGACAGCCTGGCGCAGGCTGAGCAGCAGTCAGGTGTCGACAGTACCAGCAGGCGGCCTGCAAGCAGCAGCAGCAGCAGCTGAACCCAGCAGCTTCGTCAAGGCAGCTAGCAAAGAGGATAAGTTGGCAGCACGTGCCTACAGGACTCTTGCGAGGCTGAAGAACACTAGGAGGCCCTTGAGAGAGCCTGCACGCCTGTCAGCTGGCAGCAGTCTTTCCAGCCGCCTGTCCAGCACAGAGGCGGCGGCTGCAGTGGCAGCAATGGCGGCAGCAGCGGCAGCACCAGCGCAACCCCTGGCAGCAGCAGCAGCGGCAACGGGGACTTTTGAGGTGGAGGTGGGCGTTGCAGCAGCAGCAGCAGCTGGGGCGCCAGGGGTGGGGACGGCGGCGGCTGCGGCGGCTGCGGTGCGGACGGCAGTGGCAGCAGTGCCGGCGGCTGCGGCAGCAGTGGCAGCAGTGGCGGGGCGGGTGGCGAGCAGCCCCATGGGTCGGCGTGGCTGCATGCTGCTGTCGCTGCTGCTGCTGGGTGGGCTGTGGGCGCTGGTGGCAACCCTGCCTGGCAGGTGCGTCGACCAATCAAGTCAAGTCAGTAATTGGATGTTACACAGAGCATTGCCCGTTTGGGGAGCCAACGAAAGGCGCATTGGGCAAAAGCAACTCTGAACCGAAACAAAGTGACTAACCAATGAACCCCCTGGTTCTGAGGGATTGGTGTACCGGTGAAAAGGCAGGCTTCTGAGCTGCGTTAACAGACTGCTTGCGCATAGCAATGGGAGGGGGGGGTGTTGGTGTGAGTCTGCGTGTGCGTGTCAATACGTGACGCTAAGATTGTGCGGACGATGTTTGCCTGTTTCGTAATTGTGTGCAGTGTCGGTTTGGCGGGAGCAGGCTCCGCCGCCGCTTCTGCTGCCTCAGGCCCCACCTCAGCAGTCACAACGGCCGTCACAGCAGCAACAGCAACAGCACCAGCACTACCAGCTGTCACAGCGGCAGGTTCGGCAGCAGGGGTGGCGGGTAAAGCTTCTGCGGCGGCAGCCGCTGCAGCTGCCGCAGCAGCAGAAGCAGCTGCCGCTGCCAGTGCTGCCGCCACGGCAGCGACGGCTGCTGCTGGCTTTGCCACTGCTGCTCCTGGCAGCGCTGTTGTTGCTGTGGGCGTGCCTTCTGTGAATGCATACCTGGCCGCGCAAGGTGCTGCTGCTGTTGTTGCTGGGTACCTGGACCCTGCTCAGTTGGGTGCTGCTGTTGCTCCCACTGCAGCGGAGTGTGCACAGATGGCCGCGCTGCCTGCTGCACAGGTGGGTGCAAGGCGGGAAGGGGTACTGTTGTCATGTTCTGTTACTAATACTAACTAATTGCTTTGTTCTGTACATCACTGACTGGTTACTTTGTTCTGTTACAAGGGTTGCATACAAAATTCAGTCCTGTACACACTGTAGTTGGCTGCTAGTGGTGTCACGCCACGGGCCGTACGGCTGCACAAGCAACTGGGAGGGGACAACTTTGCGTTAGTGGACTCGCTGGGGCAGGGATACTGTTGCCGTGTTCTTCTGCAGGGGTTGAGCATCACACATATACAGTACTACACAGCACAGTACAGAACAGTACAGTGTACAGGTGTAGGGCTACAAAGCCTCCCGAGAGGGACACAATGGCATCGGTGGACTTGCTGACACAAGTGTGTTCATTTTGTACTGACCGTCTGCTGCTTTGTACTGCCTGCAATTGCCTACTCTACCTGCTTTGCCATCGCAGCTCCTGTGCATGTGAGTCAGGAAGCTTCAGGACGTTGGCCGCTGACCAGGGGCTACGTGGGTGTGTGAAAGCTACCCTACTCCATCAACAGAGGCGAAGGGGAATTCAGGCCCTGTGTGCTGGTTGACCCACACAGCACTTGGCCCATGGAGCAATGCATCTCAGCGTACCAGTCAGGCTGTCTCGAGTACAGCGGTTTTGAGTGTGGGCGTTAGTATGAGTGTCCAGACACTTGCGTTAGAATCAGAACGTGCATGTGCTGTGTCATGCTGTCTGGCCTCGTGTGCGTGTGGACGTACACATATGCATCTACATTGTTGTACCTTGAGACATAGGGTTCTGTAGCAGCGCAGTGACCTGTGCCATGCCGCTGACGGCATTATAGTTGTTTGTCATGCAGCGTTGATTGAGGAGATCTGCTGCCTACGCTGTCGTGGGTGGGTCGCAGCAGTGCTGCGCCAGCCGACACCTTCCAGCATTTTGCGTGGCACACTGCAGTTTGGGCTGCGGCTGTAGCTGCTGCTTGTGCTCTAATCAGGTCAGGTGGGGATGGAGGACTGGGGATATGGGGAGGCACTCAATGCGTGGCGGACTTCTTGGAACAAGGGTTAAGAGGGGGGGGGGTGGAGCGGGTTTAGGGTGATATTGTGCGGACTTGTGCTTTGCTGCAGCAGCAGAGTCTGATCACTGGCAGCAGCAGGACGTTGGACGTTGGACGCAGGAGGGAGCTTTTCTACAGTAGGGTGTAGGGTTTTGGTTGAACCCTAAACCCCTAAACCCTAAACTAGGCCCCACCGCGTGGGGGGGGGGGGCACAGTGGTGCCACCACAGGATGGCTGGCATGTTTTAGGGTATAAGTGTGCAGGCCTTTCAAGGAGGTGTGTGTAGGTGGGTGCGGTGCGCACCATGCACGCATGTATGCTGGAAACTGGTGGTGGCATTAGCCCCAGCGGTTGCCCTTGGGGGCCGGGCATGGCGTGCACTCGTACGGCTGCCTAGCTGGCTTGCCAAGTGACTTGCAATGTTACCAGGCGTCAGTTGTGGCTCGTACATCTTTGTTCTTGTGACATTGCAAGTGTACGCATGCATGCCTGTCTGACTGTCTGATTGACCCCCCATGTGTCACTGTGCGGACATGCTGTTCCAGCAGTGGGTGTTGCCGTCCGACGGCCCTGGGCCAGGGCTGCAAGGGTATGTAATGTAAGAGCCGTGACGGCCATCAGATCATGTATCAAGGGCTCTGGTATGATCTGACTGTTGCGTCCTTGACTTTGGGCGTTGTCCGTATGTGGTCTGGTTGGGTGATGTTGGTACCCTTCAGTACTACCTGGCCGCTGTGTCGAGTATGTATGTCGTGACATCGGTGCCAGGCAGTTGAAGGCGGTTGAAGGCGGTTGAGTGCGTACCTGTCGTTTGCCAGCAACTTCCAGTGACCTCACACCTAGCTGCCTTTGTGTCTCTGGCGGCTCTTGCCTGGGTGCCGCTTGGGGGTGGTTCCGGGTGGACCGAATTCTGTTGTAGGATGGGTTTTGTGGGTTGGCCAGCCATGGCAACCATCATGGTGATCCTGCTCTGTTGTACTGCACGTTTGCAGTAGGAGTTGCCAACCCGGTTCGCTGCTGCTAGCCGTCGGAGGGAAGCATCAGGACGACGCTGAGTTGGTGCATGGTCAATACGGTATTGGAACCAATGCAGCGGGGGTCGCGGTTGACCTTTGAGCGTAAGTGACCGAGATATCACCCCAAGTATACCATCATGCATCATCATGCTGCATGAGTGGATGTGGCTGGAGACGGAGTCCTGCAGGCTCTGAAGTCACTCACTGACTTGGAGGGCAGTGACTTTGAGGGACGTGGAGGCTGTCGGCAGTAACGCCTTTGCAACCTGGTCCAGCGGACGTGATGGGTTTGGGTGTGTGGATGCGGGCGGCCATTGGGAGCGAGCCCTGGCTGCCTTCCTGAGTACGGCTCGAGGTCGTGTGCGCAGGGGATGTGTGTAGGGCATGGGAGTGGGGCTGGCAGCTGCATACGCACGGTCCTTTACAGGGACTCCGAGGGACCCTAAGTTAAGTTAGGGTACCGAGGCACTGCTTGCCTGCACTGCCTGAGGTGTCCGGCCAGGCTGTTTTGAGCGGCCAGTTGCTGGTTGCTGCCGTGAGGGCGTCCACTACGCACACAGTGCGCACTGTGGGGCATGACAGCCTGGTGCTTTGGGCAAAGAGCCAAGTCATGACATGGCATCATTTAGTGATGGTCACTACCAAGCAAGTGTGCAGCGCCGATCGTGTCTTGTTGAATGAGATATCATTCAAGCGTCGGGCTGTTGGTGCTCCCAATTTGTCAACTCTGGGTGCTGACAGGGCTGCAACTCGAGTGCGCATGCCCGGTGGGGCCTACTATGTATGGGCATGCATCCTTGTATGCACTCCAAGTCCGTGTGAGGCGTGGACATGTAATGAACCCACGATGGGTTGGAGCAGCCATGTGCTTGATGCTGGTATGAGTGCAGGTGTGTCACGTGTTGCCTTGCATGTGCTTCAGGGTTGAGATGGAGTGGCTGCTGCCATGGCACCTGAATACTATTACATGGCATGTAGTGATGGGTGGGACGGCGGCATGGTCGGTTGGCACTGTGATCGCACCGTGGCTAAGGCCAGAGATATCTTTCTTTCTGCTGCCAGGCTGCTTGTTGTTAGGGCCGGCATGCAATAGCGCCCACCCTGGCTGCAGAGCGTGGGTTGGGGTTATTTTCCGGTGCCTGCTTTTGGGTCAGATATGACCCGGTATCGTTTCATGGCACGATGCCCGAGGGGCATGGTACGTTATGTGCTGACGCAGCTCAGGTGGGCATGCCATATGGCAGGCTGGGGGCGCGTTCCTGTTCAGTGTTGGCTGTTGTTGAGCCGCTATGTGGTTGCACTGCGGGATCTGTTGCTTTCTTGCTGCCGAAAGGCGCTGCGTGGGTGTCGTGAATGGGCCGGCCACACCACACCAACGCTGTTGTGACTGTGTGTCGTGAACCGCCTATCAGGTTGATGTGCCCGTTGATGCCTATTTTGGCTGCTTTACAGCATGCTCACCTAGCTGTGTGATTGTGCTGTAAAGTTTAGATATAGTTCTGCTGTCGTCCTGCCTGAACTGCCGTTCATGTATCTGTGCATCTTTGCAAGCCACTTGCAGAGCCCTGTGGTCGGTTGGTGACCTTTGACTAATGGTGATCATTTGGGATTCATATTGTCAGCTACAGCCTGTCTGGTCACCAGACATGATGGCGCAACTGCTGCATTGCATGTGACAATTAGCAGCGCCGACAGCACGTGCAAATGCATGTAGTTGCTCCCGTTATCTTTGGTTGATCTCCTGCATGACAAGCCCTGTATGGTTGGCTTTTCCAGCTTTGTTTTGCCGTATATTGGTCTCAAGCTGTATGCGGCAGAAGGCTGCCTGCACCTGTAGTTGGTGATTTGTTGACTCATGGGTTGACGCTTGGCTTGGAACCATCCAAGACATCCCCACGCCGGACGACCAGAAGGTGTTGTACGGCTGCGTTATAATGTGTGTTTTGCACGTGCTGCGTACTGATGCATGTACGAGCATGGAAAGCCCCCAGCCTTTGGCTATTTGTGCTGCTGGCTGCTGTGTAAAGCACCAGGGGTGTAATTCTTAGCCGCCGCTGGTATTGAGACGGCTGATAGTTGCACCTGAATGCTTGGCATGTGTGCAGCGTCCATGATCTGCCTCAGCTGAAGGGTCGGTGTGAGGGCGCAAGAGTGTTTCAGGCCACAAGGTGAAGGTCAAACAGTTATGTTGTCAAACACGCACAGGGGGCACAACAAGCCTAGAGAACAGAAGCAAACAGCTGTATGGGTTGCGGCACACAGTCCTATGCAGCGCCGCACACCATATCAACGCAAGGTGTTGACTCAAGCTCAGTGCCTTGCACACACGAGCGCAAGAAAGGGGGCTGATAGTCCCAGGCGGCAAAGGCGCCTCACACACTCGACATAACCGTGCACGTGCTCTGGGAAAAGACCTGGTCGCCACATGCCTGGAAAACCCCAGCTGCTGCTGCACTGACACTGGCAACATGCCCTCGCTCCACTGACTGCATGTGTATGCGTCAGTAAGTGCTAATGGCTGGCCTTTCAAGGCATAAGCAAGGCTGTTTGGGCCCGCATCAAGACAACACGCTCGCAACAATGGACACCAAAGCATGGCTACAATTCAGCCAGGTGTGCGCTCTGAACCCGATCTTCCGGCAGTCTACCCAGGCCATCCTGCCATCACACAGTCGCAACCAAGCAGGGGGCGCCTTGGCAACCACATCCACTGACGGCCCTGTGGGCCGACGGGGCGAGGTCACTCAGCGAAGAACACACGCAAGAATGACCCTCACAAGCACACCACCTGCAAAACTGCAGTAGACGCAGCTACCGCAAACGCTGCTGGCCACCGCCAACATTGTGCAGTACTGTACAGAGAGGCAGCCAGGCAGCCATCACTCCTATACTGCCTGCTGAACCAACAGGCCCTATTGAGATAGTACAGGCGCATGCATCAGCAGCGAGGGCACTAGCTAGACCCCAGCTCGCGCAGCACACATGAAGGCGACAAGATGACGCAGCAAGACACAGCACCACTCCGATCTGCTGCAGGAAACGCACCATGGGAATCAGGGTGGCCACTCTTCATGCAACAGCTACACAAACAACAAGCTCCAGCATCCTAGCTGTGAGAGCAGGATCGATGCGGTGGCAGCAGACATCACGGTTACGCGTGACGCTTTAAACCAGCAACAACCCCACACGTGCTGCTGTGCGCAGAGAGCATCGACCGCGTCACTGCCATGCACGAGTGACCTCCGTGCTGCGCCTGTAAGGGCAGCATGCGCAACTGCTCTGACACGGTTGGTGTTGCTCTGCTCTTCTGCTCTCAGACATCCACTGGCGGCTGCTGCTCCTGCTGCGCTGCAACGTCTGGCTTGTCCCTGGGCCCAAAGAAGGACCCCATCTTGGCCTGGCGCTGCGTCCAGTTCTTGCGCACCACCGCCTCTGTTGCTGTGTCCACGCGCTCCTTGAAGGGGCTGGGCTTGAGCGGGGAGGCTGGCAAGCTGAAGGGCTTTGCGGGTGAGGGCGCCATGGCCTTGCGGTCACAGCCAGCAAAGGGGATCAGGGGTGGCGGGCAGTCTGGCACCTCAGCACCAGGGCCGTACTTGACTGCCCTGCAGGACTTGTCCACCTCTGGCTTCACTTCCTTCTTGAGGTTGACCCTGGGAGCAGCAGGGAAGCAAGCAGGGAGGCAGGAAGATGAATAACGGATCAGCAGTAGGTCTGGCATCATGCGTGTGTGTTGGTGCTGTGAATAAAGGCTCAGCAGCAGCACACTTGGCGCGTCTGCTGGCTGAAACTAGGGGTGAAGATAGGACCCAAGCCCCAGCCTGGCAGGAAGCTCTAGCTGTCGCAACTGCTTGGTATATGCACATGCAACTGCTGATTTTGCCCAAGCTGGCCTGCTGCAGGGCTCACCAGAGTGTGCCATCGCTGTCCTTGTAGACTGAGTGCTTCGTGCAGCCTGGAACGTCCATCAGCTTGTCTGTGTCTTGCTGGGCATATGAGACGTCCTGCGCAGCGACAAAACCAAGCAGCAGCTCCGTGTGAAACGTACTGCTGTGGGCCTGCTGTTGCTGCCACCTCCATAAGGTGCTTCTCGTGTTGTGTCCAGCTGAGGTGTTCTCCTGCTGCTGCCTGATACAGGTTGGCCAACACTCACCGGCACTTCCAGGCAGAGGTAGATGTTGTTGTCTGCACGGATCAGCACGATGCAGCGATCATAACTCTCTGCAGAGCAAGAAGCGGCAGCGGAGAAGCAAGGCAAACGGTCACTTTGATGATGAAGAGCTCGAGGCATCGGCATGCCGTAGCAGCTGCGCGACACACACCCTTGACGATCCTTGCGCCCTCCTCCTTGATGCTGGACTCATGACCGAGCTTGATCAGGGCCATGTTGCTGTCGGAGGATGGGTGGAAGCGAACGAGCAAGGGTCGTGCTACTGGCCTGCCACCTGATTGAGTTGCGCCTCACTGTTGGAGCAGGTTTTTGGCGGAGCTTTGTGGCTGAGGGAAGTCTCCAAAATTTGAACCGCTAAAAATACCATGTTAAACCTGTTGGCTTGCTGCTGCATGGCTGTAAGGACGCCCTAACAGTTCAGGTGCAGTGTGTTTCTTGGTCGGCGGCTGTATAGCTCAATGGTCCTGCTCCGCGTGTCTGCTTATCGGGGTGTCAGATTTTGTGCGATCTCGATCAGTTGCAGAACTGTCAAAAAGGTTGCACTAATGTCACATTCGCGACACTATGACGTTGACTGCCTGTCCGAAATCACCCACAGAGCTGTAGAGCCTCAGGACGTGACGGAAGCACTTCAGTTCTGCCAGGCTGGCCAACAGTCACAGTCTCCAACGCCGTACACAGGCTCTTCCGGTCTTGCTTATGCTCTCTGGAGAGCTGGATTACTTCACCACCAGCCCACATGGCAGCAGCAAGCGCGGGGCTTGGCAGCAGCAGCTCTGAGGCGTTCTGCCCATGTGGCAGATGAGTCACTCTTGGATGGTGGGTGTCACCTGGCCCTAGAATAGGTTGCTGGTGACGCAGCTGCTCCTCTTGGTTCTTTACCTGCCACATCCATCCTGCTCTACTTATTGCATGAAGTGAACTGAGCCTGGGGTGGACTGTAGCATTACAAACTGCAAGGGAATTGTATCCGGAATGGTCCTTCAATCCTACTTAGCCCCAGCACCGCTCCTCGACCGGGGAACCAGAACAACCCTAAACCCCAAAAGGGCAGGAATTGCCCTGGCTGGAACCAACTGTAGAGCTGTTTCCCTTGTTGCCTGCTACATTGCAGCACAGCCTTGCACACCGCAGCACTTCCGAGGCCGTGATGAATGCATTGCATTCTCACATGCACTGACAAGCTGGAGATGCATACCTCCTTTCGCCACTGCAGCTGCACCTCATTACCCATCGGGTTTAGGGTTTGGGGTTTAGGAAACAAACAACCACACTACCTGCTGCGCAGGGCGCGCTGGCGTGCTGCTCATCAACTGCCTGATAGCAGCTGCAGCAGAGTCTGACCAGCAGGCCAGAAGCAGCAGCAGCCTGCAGCCAATGCTACAGCAGTACAGCAGCATCTGTTCTTCGGCAGTACACCGAGGGTCAGGAGCATCGGACGAGATGCTGTATGGCCGTGCAGGCACCCTGCTGGGGGCACTGCTGCTGCGGCAGAAGCTGGGTGCACATGCAGTGCCAGATGCAGCAGTGACAGCACTGGCACAGGCGATCCTGACCTCAGGTAGGGCCGTCTCTCTGCTGCTGCTGCTGCCGTCGCTGTGGTTCGCTTACGGGCATCTAGCTGCCATCTCTCTGGGCGCGTCATCAATGACGGTATCTGCATGGCAGCTTGTTTCTCTATAGGGTTCAGACGCAACAAATGGTAGCTAGTGTTGGTAGCCTGCCATTTTTAGTAGTGGTGCACGTTGCGCTGCACTCTGGCAGAGGCTGATGACTCTGATGGGACTGGTGGCCCATACACCGTACACAGTCAGACAAACACAGCGGGGTTCTGCAGGACCACCCCCCGCTCCCAAACAGCACCAGCACAACTCATGTGTTCAACAACACACATGGTACTGTGACATTTTCACTGCATCTGCAGGGCGTCAGTTGGCAGCACGTGTCCCAGTTTTCAGCAGCAGCGGCACCCCACTGGCCTACATGTGGCCCCCAGGCCCCTCGGCGGAGCCCTACCTAGGGGCAGCCCATGGCCTCATGGGTATCCTGTATGCACTGCTGATGCTGCAGCAGCATGCGCCGCAGTGTATGCCTGATGCACAGCAGGACTTGGCTGATGTGCAGGCAGCGCTCAGGTGGGTGTGCTTCAGGCACAGAGCAGGCCTGGCCCAGGCAACAGTGTTGCCGCGCGGTGGGGACGGGTGGGGGGGCAGAGTAGGTTATTGGGGGGCAGCTGGCTGGGGAGTCTTCAGCACCTGCTAGACTCTTATGCGCAACTATGGTGCCTGACCTTCAGGGTTGAGGGACCCCCTCAACCCCACTCTGCAGGGTAGATGTGTTGGCCTGGCTGATGTGCAGTCAGCACTCAGGTCTGCACAGCTGGCATAGCTGGACATGGTGCCTGGGTGTTGAGGGTGAGTGAAAACCCGGCCTGACAGTGCAGGGCAGGCGTGCTGACCTAGCTGGTGTGTGATCAGCACTCAGGTGGGCGTCCTGCACAGCTGGCATTGGTAAACATGGTGCCTGGTGGTTCAGGGCGAGAAAGGTTCCAACCTGCCGGGCTCTGGCAGTGCAGGGCAGGCGTGCTGATCTGGATGCTGTGCGGTCAGCACTCATAGGGTTGTCCTGCAGGCATGGGATGGCCGTCATGCATGGCACCATGACGGCCACCCCATGCCTGCAGGACATGCCAGCACTCCTGCCAGTGCAGCGTGCTGGGCAGGGTGTGCTGGCTGGGCGGCTGTGTGCCACAGCAGTGCCCAAGGGTCTGTCATGCATCCTGCAACGTTGGCACCTCCATCACCACCAGACCTGGCTGATATGCAGTCATCGCTAAGGGCCTTGGTCGCCTGCAGGCTTGAATACGATGGTGCTGACAGTGTCGTGTCAATCCTTAACAAATTTTACTTGTTGCCTTTTTCTAGTAGATGCCCACAGTGCTCACCATGCATCTGCCATGCAACAGTAGCTAAAAGACTCTGTGGAGCACAGCGCTCAACGCACCAACGCGGCAGTGCTCTCATGTCTGTGCTGCAGTTATGTGCTGAGTTGTGAGGTTGACCCTCCAGACGGGCCCACAGGTTGTGGCGGGCACTACCCAGCCACCATGCGGCTGCAGGGCTACGACAACAGCAGCAGCAGGACACTGGTGCACTGGTGCCATGGCGCGCCAGGTGCAGTCTTCCTGTGGTGTGCGGCACATGAGGTGTGTGTGGTGCGGTTGGCCCCTTCACCAATCTCAGTATCTCAAAAAGCATCTAACGTTTCACACAACTGTTCACAAAGGCCATCCTCCCAGTTTATATTGCGCCAATGGTACAGCACTTGGCGTCTGATGGTGCTGCTAGCACTGCCAGCATGCTGGCTTTAAGTTTGCAGGCAGCGCACCGGTTGAACACCAGCCTGTGCAGCGCTACGCTGTGCCATGCTGTGCCCTTCTGTGCCGTGACATGTGCGGTTGCTGGCCTCTGGTCCCCCTATGCTATCCCACGTGTTGTGACATGTGGCCTGCGCCTGCAAATGAAGTGCGGCAGTGCTGTGTAATTTTTGCGCGTGCTGCTATCTAACACACTTTGGCTCCCTTCTCGATTCTGTCATGTTAGTTACCTTGTCAACGTGTCCTGCAGGTGCTGTATGGTGAGTCATACCTCTTGAATAATATAACACGCTTTGGCGCCCTTTTGGATAATGTAAACGTGTCCTGCAGGTGCTGGGTGGTGAGTCATACCTGCCTGCAGCGCTGCGTGCTGGCGAGCTGGTGTGGCAGCGTGGGCTGCCTCAATAAAGGCCCTGGCCTGTGCCATGGGGTGTCTGGCAACGCATATGCACTCGCGCGGCTGTACAAAACCACACAGGTGGGCTTGCACCAGCAGCAACTGCTTGCGTAAGACCTCTCCATTGTTGAGGCGCCTTGGGCAAAGTGGGGAGTGACTGAGGTTGGGGGCATGGAGCGTGCACCGATTGACAGCATTGAGAGGTTTTGCTCTTTAGGGGCAGGGTTATTGTCTGGTGATGACTCCAAACCCCATGGTGGCCTTGCATGTCTGCTTGGGGGTGGAATGTCTGCTTGAATTCGGTGATTGGCAACTTTGCCTTGTGATGGGGTCATATGACAGGCATCTAAAGGGCAGCCGAAATGGCAAAACACCAATACAAGCAACTGCAAGCTGACCATGCTGGTCCCCATCGCTGTGCTGGCGTGACTGCAGGACCCCAAGTGGCTTGAGCGGGCCCGGGCATATGCCCTGTTTATGGTCAGTGCGGCGGGAAAGGCAGACTGGCACGCGCCTGACCACCCCACCTCACTATTTGAGGGGTTGGCAGGTGGTGTGTGCCTCTTGGCAGAGCTGCATGCGGCTCAAAAAGCGGCAGTTGCTGCTGGGGGACAACAGCAGCTGCAGGAACATGCGGCTCAGGAAGCGGCAGCTGCAGCTGGGGGCCAACAGCAGCTGCAGCCACCAACGAGCGAGAGGCAACACCAGGCAGTGTGTCGCTTGGTGACGTTCCCACTGTTTGATCTCTCCGCTTGAAGGCTGCCGTTAAGCCGCAGGCATGTGTATGGTAGCAGCCGCTTGTCGGGCTGCAGCAAAGGATATTGGTGAACGAGGAATTGTGACTGTCACTTGTACAATAGCAGTGTCACTGAGTGAGAGTTGGAAAGTGACCATGTGCTGCAGCCTTGTATGCAGCTGTTTGAAACAGCAGTTTCATGCCTGCTGCCTAAAGGCAAACGATTGCTTTGGTGAGCAGTGTGTTCTGCTCAGAGCTGTACTTGTGCCTACATGTACAACAGCTTTGAAGGGGGGGTGCTGTTGTATGCATGCCAAACAGTGATTGACTGGCAGTGAGCGGCTGTGGTCTGCCTGCCAGGCCGAGTCTGTTGAGCAGTTGTGTTGACTGCGTAAAGTTTTGCAAAGCAGTCGTGGCGGTTTCAAATCGTGGCGGTGTCATATTGACACGACTGCATGCTTTTGAAGCTAGGTGCGCCATGTGTTTGGGTGGCCATGGCGGCTATTCGGAGTTGTGGCCTTATATGCTGTGACACGGCCACCACCAGCACAGGCTCTGGTACGCTGCAGTGCTTTATGCAATCTGCTTGGTGGTCAATTTTGGCATGTATCTGCAGCTTGTTGCGCATCGCCACCGAGCCCGTTGTCCAACATGAACATGATCTGGATGTGGGGTGGGAGGCAGCTGCACGCTTGCCGCTTTGCCCTGGAGGGGTTTGAACATATAACAGAAGAGCTGTTGACGGTGGGTCAAGCAATGAAGCAATCAAAGTCACAGTGGGCTTTGATTGACTCGATGAAACAGAGCCAGTGGCAGTTGCAGCATCTGAGGTGGCGTTGAGGCGGCTTTCAATGGCATGCACGTAGTCATGTGCGGGCGCTGTGGCAATGCATTGAGAGGCAAGGAAACGAACCCAACACGGTGACCGTCAACAGGGGAAGTGTTGTTCCACATAAGGGCTGCTGGTGATGGTGCTGAACAGAAGATCAGGACCAACAGCATGGAGGGGACAGGTTCACCTGAGCTGCATCCCTGAGGTCACAACAGGACCATAAAAGTATAATGTGCAACAGCCAGCAGCATTGCTTTCTACTAATACTGAGATTACAGCAGGTGCAAGCTGACATGGGAACCAGCAGGGGAGGAGGCTGCAGGAATGAACACTGGGGTGGCTTGACTTTTGATAGCGTGTCAGCACGCGCATGGAAGGTGAGGGCTCAAGCAGCAGCAAGCAAAGAGTGTCAGAGTGCCTGCTTTCAGGGTGCTGCTGCTATAGCCCAAATCTGTCGCTGCTGTGAGCAGCCAAGTAGCCACTGCTGTGTCATTATTGGTGAAGCCCGGGACGGAGTCGGAATGCAGGGGAGTTGAACCCCCTGCAGCACGCACACCGCCGGGGCGGGGCGTGCTGCAGCACCACAGTGCATTCCAAAAGGTTGTGGTGTCGCGCTGAGCCTGGATGCATGGGGACAGGTCCGGACCTGTCCCAAGAGTCGATGTGCGAGGTAGTACAGGTAGACTGAGGCGAACAGAGCACGTTTCCAGCTGCACCATGCTTGCTGCTGCCCTGAGGAGGTGGTGAACCTCCCATGGGACAGCAGCAGGCAAGGTGAGCGTCGGGTGGTCGCCCACCGATTCGGGTTGCCCCACATGCCCAACAGGCGGGACGAAATACCGGCCACCGGACCGGGCCCAATTGAACAGCTCCTACTTGCCCCTAAAAACTCAGAAAGCCGATGCTGCTGCTGCTGCTGCGCTATTGCTGCTGATGCTGATGCTGCTGGAGCTGCCGCTGCAAGCTGCCTCTGCTCCCCTGACCACATCCCTGCCCCCCTCCCCCTTGACCCCGTTTCCGTCTGCTTTATCAGCAGAGGGCATCGCCCGTCCCCTGAAGCTGGCCGAAGGCGATGTACACAGTGTACATCAACTAGGGGCAACTATGCATCCAAACACGCGCAACACAACCTTGAAAGCACACGCTCAGAGACTATGACGCACTCAGGCCGCGCAGTTTGTTGATAAGCCCCATACCCCGCCAAACCAGGACTCGCCAGCCGTAAAGAGCTGAGGGCATTTTACTTTATGGCATCATACATAACCTATCACAACTCAGTATTTTGAGGCCCCAGCAAGCCCCCCCCCCCCGATGTGCGTGGACAGCCCTCAGCGATCACCCCGCTACTTTCCTTTGGAAGGCCCAACTGTCTTCTCTCGGCTGTTGAATGTACTTGGCTGACCATTGCACACTGTCAGCAGCTGGACCGGGATGCCTCTCTACAGCAGCCCTATTGCCCAGGCACACCAACATCCCAGAGCCCCCCCCCCCGCAACATTCTGTGCGCAAGGGGGCAGGTCAACAGTCTCACGGCAGGTTTATGGACGCACTTCCAACCCCAAGGCACAAACGGGCACGCACTTTGCCACAGTTTGTGACCGCCGCTGTCCAGCAAGCAGTTGGAAGTGTGTGCAATGTCACGAACAATTCATGTTGTTGACTTGCTTGCAGTGCTCAAGGCACCCTCTCAGAGACCAGGCCTGGCTGCTACTACAACTGTACCACCAAATCAGCAATATCGAGGCCCATGGTCTGGTTCGGCTATGGTGCGGTAGGGAATCCTTGCACTCTGCTATCAAAGCTGCCTGACAGGATGGTCGTTGCATGCATCAGCCTCAGTTATCGGATGGAGTGGTGCCTATGTGCTGCACAGCGCTGTGGCTGTGTCATGTGTTAGCAGCATGCGCAAACTGCATACCCTGGGAAGCTCAGGAGGGCAAAGGGTTGTGGCTGACAAGCCTTTGTTGTGGTGTCACATTTTTGACCAGACCACGTAGCTGCACCAGTCCACATAACAGCATCTTGCACCGAGCATTGCGTGATAACGCAGACAACCACACCCGATTTGAAACTCGTTGTGTTACGCCATGTGTCACTGATGGAGCACTGGTGTCCTGCACTGGGCATCATCACTGCACCACACACAACCGCCAGCACACTAGGACACAGTCAAGCCCCTCAGCACATGGGGAAGCAGTTGTGGCGGCAGCACATGGCTCCCTCGCTTCGGGGACAAACGACAGCCACTGACAGGGAACAAACAACAGCCACTGACTCCAGCCACTGCAAATCGCAGAGTGTCTACTTGTAGTAGGTAAGGTCAGTCAGACAAGGTGACTGTTCACAGTGCCGTCAACAGTCGCTCATCCTGCAATCAAGTACGCTGAGGCAGCTGGCAGTCAACCAGCGCGACAAGCACCTTTCTGTCATGGCAACAACAGCAAACCCCAATGCACCATCTTACCACAAACCACAAGCAAACCACCACCCACTCAGCTCTTGGACCGCCCATGCGCCACTGCAAAAGCAGCCGCGGCCACCACAGCGCCTGCAGCACCACCCGACAAGACCAGTGCGCCCCGCAGCAGGTTGCTGCTGCTGTCGCTGCCAGCGCCCTCCAGCCCACTGCCGGCGGTTGGCCGCTGCCGCCCCGACCTCGGCCTGTTGCCAGCAGCAGCCCCCTTGGCAGCCCTCCTGATGCTGCTGCCCTTGTGGCTGCTGTTGCTGCCTGTGCCGCTAGGGCCTGCCTGTGCTGCCTCTGCATCCTCGTCAGCCTCATCTGCACCTGTCTGCGTCTGTGCATCAAGGCTGCTGCGCGCAGCCAACTCCTGCAGCTGCTGCACCTGCTGCAGCAGCTCTGCCTTTTGATGCTCCAGCTCCGTCAGCAGCAGCACCTGCAGACACAGGACGGAGGCATACAACTTAGGACACAGGCTTCACAACATGCATGTGGCAAGCACCTGCTGCAATCAGTTTGAGTACGCTTATGCCATGCTCAGTGCCAACCGGACAACAGCCCAGGCAAATCACAAGCAAACGACGCCAAACAGTTGAGTCCACAACCACAGGGGCTGGGCTGTCAAGGCCGCCCAAGGCGCACCTGTTGTGCCGTGTTGTCCTGCAACTCCCGACAACGCGCCTCCACAACCAGAAGCCTTTCCAGGTGCGCAGACACCTCCCCAGCAGCCTCCTCAGCAGCAGTACGTGCTGCCTGCAGCTCCTGCTGCAGTCCCTGAACCACACCCTCGAGCCTGGACACCTCCGCTGCCGCAGCGGCAGCTGCTGCATCGGCCCTGTCACGCACCGCGCTCAGCTCCGCTTCGCCTGCAGACTTTGCTGCAGCAGCCGCTGCCGCTGCGCGGCAAGCGTCTTTCTGTGCGCGCTGCAGGTCGCTCTGCGCGACCTTGAGCTCGGCCCGCAGGCAGGTGATGGCAGCCATCTGCTCAGCTTCATGCAGCCGCATGTCTGACTTCTCTGCTGTCATCTTCGCCGTCGCCTCACGCAGCAGCTGCGTGCAATATGACAGCAGCACACAGGACAATGCATCAGTATCCACATCGCAATTATTCAAGCAGGTCCATCGTGCATGCACAAGATGTACGGAGGTGCCAATCAGGGCACCATAAACCAAAGAGTGTGCTCAGCCCATGCCAACTCAGCTGTCAACAACATAAACAAGCGGCACGGAGTGCAATGAACACAAGGGAGGGCAAGCTTGAGCCACCAAGCATCCCAACATAATGACACCCTCGACGGTTAAAGTCAGGTCGCATTTAGGTCGCAATCAGTGCTCATGCGGCAGTGCATGCTGAGCATGTTGCAGCTGTGTGTGCCTGGTCGACGACACCACTGACGTAAGTCAGAAGCATACCTGCACCCACTACCCTTCAGTGCTACCCTTCAGTAGACCATCCTGCTCCTGTAATGCCTTCATGCCCACCCCTAGGGACGGGCAGGCAGGCCCTCAAACCCCACTTGCCCCCCCTTCACACATACACTCCCCTTGCCTTTTGAGCTCCTGCACCCTACCTGCAGCTCCTTCCCGCTGCCAGAGGCTGCCTGCTGCAGCTCCTGCATCGCCGACACCTGCTGCGACAGCTGCATCCGCAGAGACGACGCCTCGCGCACGCTGCCCTCGGCATCCCTCTGCACTCGTGCCAGGTCCGACTGTGCCTGCTGCAGCTGCTCCTTGAGTTTGCCAGCGCCCGCTGTGGCATCCGTGTTCTGCTGCTGCAGCATTGCCTTCTCTGCTGTTAGCGACTGACACTGCATCTGCAGGTCTGCCAGCTGCTGCTGCACAGAGGCCAGCTCGCCCTGCAGCACACACCAAGTGACAAGAAATGTGCACGGGTTGAGGTCATGCGGCAGTTGTGGTTTACCAAGTGGAGCAACCAACATGACTGGCGCCACAGGTACTGGACACATACAGGTCAACGCCTTGCCACTTTGATTGGCCCACCTGCTGTGCCTCTCATGCTCCCATAATCTACCCTCCAGAGGTGCATGCAGCACGTCACGAACAACCATGAGAGCAACCACAACAACCGGCACTGCAAGTGCTGTGCACAAACAGGTAAGGAACACCCTGCCCCTTCCTCCACCCCCTGAACATGTCTTCATCCCTTGGCTGTCCCCAACCCCCGCACCCTGCTTCCCTCCCAAGGTCCATGCTGCCGATAAAGGACGACCAGGGACAGCAACCACACCAAGTGGCACCCAAAGAGCTGTACACAGCCACGTCACTGCTGTACCTGCAGGTTGTCAAACTCTGCCACTTGGTGTTGGGCAGCTGCCTCCACCTCTGCCACCTGCTGCTGCTGTGCCTCAACACGCTCCTGCAGCTGGCGGCACTCAGCCTCCTTGCTGCTGCACGCAAGGCTGGCTTCAGCCGCCTGTGCCTGCAATGGGTGGCAACACAGGGAGACAGAGAATGTTGGCAAAGCACACCCACTTCTAACCCCGGGAGTAATCCAAAGGGCTGGGAGCAGAAGAATGCTCACATAAACAGGCTCCTCCTTCTCACAAGGGCATCATTGCTCAACTGTGGCTGGATTGACTGACTAGGGCCCACATGCATGTATACTCCAGGTATGCAGTCTCAACCTCAACACTTGCACTGGTGTGTGTGTGTGTGTGTGTGTGTGTGTGTGTGTGTGTGTGTGTGTGTGTGTCAAGATGACGATAGAGCGGCTTATGCCCTCCACACTGCAAGGTATCCACCACAATGCCCTCTCAAGCCAGCGCTGCCACCCATGCTGGCCAAAGCACCTTTGCAAACATGCTGTAACTGCAAGCCTCACCTGCTGCTTGCTGAGTGCCTCCTGCACGGCCGCCATCGCTGCAGCCTGCTGCGTGACCTTTGCCTGTGCTGACTCCAGCTGACCGGTCAGGCTGCTGGTCTGTTTGCGCAGCACCTCCACCTCAGCCTCACAGGCAACCAGCTTGTCTGTCAGCGAGAGCAACTCCTTGCCCTTGGCCTGCCATGAAGCACAGCACACGAAGCAGGAGGCACACAGTGATTCATGATTTTCACAAGCACCTACGCTGCAACGCCTGCCAAGGAGGGCACAACCAGCAAGACAATGGGGCTGTGTCTACAGCACAGCACAGTACAGCAGGCAAAACAACCAAGTGGCACGTGCCCAAGATGACCACCAGCATAAAGCCACCACAGCACAGCACGGAATGGGAGCATGAAGTGCATGGCCATACAACAGAGGTGCCTCAGGCCCTGCCTTGATGCTTCATCGTGCTGCCTGTCATGCCAGAAAGCAAGCTTCTCGCCTTCTCTCGCCTCTCTCTCTTCCCCCCTTCCCCTCACCTGCAGCTGCTGGTCAAGGCCGTCCTGCATCTTCTGGCGAGCAGCAGTGGCAGACTGTATTTGGTCCTTGAGGCGCTTGGACTCCTTGCTCAGGCTCTGTATGGTCTTCTCCTGCTGCTCAGCCTTGCGCACCTGCGCAGCAAGCTACGCATACCACCCACCCAGCCACACACACCATGTCCTGCTGAGTTACGTTGGCTGGTTGCAAGTCATGTGTCAACACCAAACCATTGGTGATCAACTACGCATATAACAACCCAGCCATGAGATAGCTGTGCATTAACAAGGCGGCCAGCTGATCCTGCCAGAAGTATGGCAGCCAGCAGCACTGCAAGGCGTGTCCCCACCTTTTGCGGTTGTACAACACAGCTAGCAGAGTCATTGTCGACCCTGCCCGCCACCCACCTGCATCTCAAGCCCCGTCTTGGCCGTGTTTGCACCATCCAGCTCGTCCTTCAGCTGCTGCAGCTGCGTCTCCTTGCTGTCAGTGTTGTTGCTCAGGATGTCCACCTGCCTCTGAGCCTGGGCCAGGCTGGACTGTAGCTTGGCCGCCTGGTCCCTGGCCTCTGCTGCTGCTGCCTCAGCTGCTGTCTTGTCAGCCTGCGTACATACTTGCATAAGTGTTGAACCTGATGAGGCATGAAGCCCAGTGAGCTCATGCCAACACTGCACAAGTAAAGGAATTGACTGATAGCACGGTTGCAGTATGTGACAGCACAATCAGTCCAAGATGCAGCCACATCCATGACATCACAGAGAGATGGATAGATGGAGAGGGGTGGAGGGAGAAGGAGGGAGGGGGGAGAGAGAAAAGAGACCCCACCTGTATTGCATTCAGCTCGGCCTGCAGGGCATCTATGCGCTGCACCTTGCTGGTCAGCTCCCGCTGCAAGCACAGCACACAAAAACATGGCGGCACAGCGCAGGTATATCAGGGTGCAGAGCAAAAGTGGCAGGGTTCAGCCATGCTTCATCGGCATGCATCACATGGCGTGTCAGCATGTACACCAGCAAGCCAGTCACCAATGGCCTGGTGTGTGCAAGGGGTGGGTGCTGGCATAGCTGCCTGTTTGGTTTGCTGCCAGGTCTGACTGTGCCTCTCCCAGCCAGCACAGCACGCCATACTTCCCATGGGAGGATTTCCGCATCGGACTGGCGGTGTCTTATCCTCAACATAAGGGGTTTGTGTGGATGCGTGCACAATGAACAGCCGATTATGTGTGGCTTCATGTTGACAGCACACCTGGAGCATGTCGATGTCGCCGGCTGAGCTGCCCAGCTGCTCCGACAGGCTGGCCTTCTCAGCCGTCAGCTTCTTGACCTGCTGAGCCAAGCTGGCCTTGTCTGCCTGCAGGCCAGACAGGAGCTGCTGGGCCGAGGCTGCCTGCGCAGCAGACTCCTTTGCTGCTGTCCGTGCTGCTTGTAGCTCCTTGGCCTACGACAATAGCAACGGGAAGCATGCAGGTGCCATGCAGTGCTGCAACAGGCGTGCTGCAGTGATGCGCAGCTAGAGACAGCGGTTGCTCATTGTGCATGGCGTGCTGACAACGGCGCAGCAGGCCGCCGTGTGCATAGCAAGCAGCACAGATACAGCGCATGCTCAGCTGCCAATTGTGTTGGGGTAAAGCCCAAACACCCCGCGCTGCCACCAGGTCAAACCACCCACCTGATCAGCACGCCCCTGCAGCTCAACTTGCAGGGCTGCTGCTGCTGCCTCAGCCTCCTGCACACGCTGCTCAGCAGCTGCAGTCACTGCCTGCGCTGCTGAACACGCTGCCTGAGCCTCAGCAGCCTGCAAGCAGAAAGTCACAGCACGCATTTTTATAACAGACATTCCAAGCTAGGTGGCCTCAAGAGGGCCTTCCATAGGGGTGCATGACACATAGGAGCACACACCACAGGGGTTAGCGATGACTGTGACTACGTTTGACTTGGATCACTTCTTGTCATGTGCTGTCCTGCCCTGCACTCCCAACCACACTATCAGGTGTGGAGGACACACCCAGCTCAAGCTACATTTGGCCTCACCTGCGCTGTTTCGATGTCTGCATGTTCATGCAGGGCCAGCAGCTCCTCTGACAGCGTCTGCACCTCCTGCCGGGTGGCAGCCAGCTCAGCCATCAGGCGGTCAAGGTTGCGCTGCAGCTCGTCTGCAACACAGGCACAGCGTTTTCGTTGAGGAGTGGTGATGAGTGTGGTGCTGGCGGTGGTGGTGGTGTGGTGGGGGGGGTTGTGCGTGGTGCGGGTTGTGGTTGGAGGAAGGGTTGAGTCCATGGTTGACCGCTCTCAACAATACGTCCAGGCTGCGTCAGCATGTATCAGGTCCTAGTTGCGCTGGAGTTCCTTGCACCCCATGCACCCAAGGTACCTGCATGGCCCTCTGCCTGCCTCTGAGTCGCCTCAGCGTCCACCATCTGCTCCGTCAGCCTCGCCATGCTGGCCTGCAGCTCACCCAGCTGCACGTCCTTGGCAGCGAGCTGGCCCTTGAAGTCGCTGTTCAGTGCCGCAAGCTGCCCGCGCAGCTCTGTGACGCTGGCGTCTGCTGCATGCAGCTGGCCCTTTGCCGCTTGCACCTCCTCCCCACGCTGCTGGATCCGCACTGCAGCAGGACGGTGTAGCAGAGCAGGTGGGCACACAATTTGGAGGTTCAGCTCCCTGTGCGGTGCAGTTGGCAATGCTGCCAGAGCGGGCCGCTGCTGCATTGTATGCCTAAGCATATGTGCTGCAAGTGAGAGAGGTGCAGCCCCAGCCTACTTGGACACATATCCCTGACCTCAGGGGTTGTTTTCACCGGCAGCAGGAGCAAACAACACAGCACGTGCCGTGCACACAGCAGGTATGCTGTCCAGCTGCCTGGGTCTCACCTTCCTGCTCCTGCTTTTCTGCCTTGAGCTTCTCCACAATTGTCGCGTACTGCTTCAGCTCTGCAACCTTGGTGTTGAGCAGGTCGCGCATCTGCTGCTGGTGCTGCTGCAGGGTGGACTCGTTGGATTCCTTCTCACCCAGCTGCACCAGGGAAGCCAAGGAACGGCACGCACCGACAACCCAATCAACAGCCAACCAGGAACTAGACTGAGCAGAGGCATGGTTTGCAGATGCATGGATGCGCGATGGGTCTGTTTGACGCTCAGCTGACACAGTGGCAGGATGGGGATGCAGTCCCAAGCTTTGCATCAGCAGGCACACTGCGGGTCTCCTCTGTGCAGGCGGCCCATCGTCGCGCTGCAGATGCAAGACAAGCAGGCCTCTATCGTACACTCTGCTTGCGCACCTTCTGCTCCATTCCCAGCTTCTCCAGCTGTGCCTTGCTGAGCTTCTCCTGCATGACCTCCAGGCGCTCCTTGGTGACCTGCAGGCAAGGGCCAACATAACATGGTTGGTCACAGCAGCCCCTCACCAGCGATCGGCGCTGGCCACGCTGAGCCATCCTGCAGTGTGCGGTTCACACATGTAAACGCACTGGTAGCAATGGCATGCGCTCGGCCGCCACAGCGCGCACCATGGATGTAGTAGCATGCCATTTGCATCTGCTGGCTGCCGCGGTGCTGCATGGTGGGTTAGCACGATGCGCTTACACACACAGAACGGCACAGCCAAGGCCTGGCAGGGCAGCACCTTGATTGCACGGAACTGCCCTAAACACCGCGGGCCGCCCAGCATGGTGCACATGACAACACAGTATTGCATCGGTTCGGCCTGCAGTCATCCGTTGTGGGGTGCTCAAGCCTTGCCAAAATGCTGCACGCCCAGCCCTGGATACCTGCAGCTCCTGCTTGGCCTCAGCCACCTCCTGCTTGAGCTTCTCCTCCCTGTCCTTCATATACACCAGCTCACACTTGAGCCTGTGCGCCTCTTCTCCTGCACTCGCATTCGCCTGCAGCCAGCACACAAAGGCAGGACAGCACACCCTCCACCTGAAATTGCGGGGCATGCAATCGAAGCATCAATAACTGGTCATCGTGGCAGGCTATGCAGAAGATGACGATGCCCCTCCTGACACCATCTCACCGGCTACTCCTTGCACCTCAGTCTGCCACTCCTGCCGGGTGGATGGCCTGCTTTGCTGGATCTACCCCACCTGCCTGTAGGGTCCAGTCCATGAAATCTCAGCAACCAGCTCATCCTCTCACCTCGCTTGCTTTGTCTGCCTGCTTCCGCAGCGCCTCTGCTGACTGCAGCTTCTCCCTCAGGCGTGCGTTGCCGGCCTGCAGGTCCTCCAGCATGGTATCCTTGCTGCCATTCAGCTGCTCCAGCTGTGCCACGTCCTGCTGCAGGCTGTTGATGGTGGCCTGCTGGGCCTCGATCTCAGCTTGGAGGCTGACTGTGTCCGTCACCTGCTTGGTCAGCGCCTGCACAGGGTTCAACCGTATGCGGGATAGGTGGTGGTTACAGGAACTACAACATGGCTGTTTTGCAAGCACAGCAACGGCTCCAGCACATGCCAGGTGCAACCCTACCGGGCCACTGCATCCCGTCGGCACCCCACAGTTCTACAGGCCTTCCGAGCGCTCTGCATACATACATCATTACATCATCATTACACGTGTTTCCGGCCGGGTACATACCTTGAGCACAAACCCCGAGGTCGTGCTGGCCGCCTCTGAGGTGTGCTTTGCGTTGCTGAGCTCCTCCAGCAAGCTCTGCAGCTTGCCCTCTGCAATGCTGGCTGCTGCCCTGGCCGCCACAATCTCCTGGTCTTTGTCACCGCCGGCCCGCTGCAGCGCACATGACATGTCAGCCTTGTCCTTCTCAAGCCGCATGCGCTCATCCTGCAGGAGCACACATCACCACACTGCGTCTCAGACATTGAGTGGGACGTCCAGCAAGTGCAGCTGCTTCACTTGCTCCTAGCTACTTGGGTGCAGCTATCTGCACTGCATGAAGCACAGCCCACCAAACACTATGCCGTTCTGCCTCAATATACGTGTGGCATCCACAACTGCCAGGTTCAATTGTGTGCAGTCGAGTTGAAGCCCTCAGCTGTCAGCAGCCATCAGCAACAGGTGCAGACAGACAACATGCTGGTGCCACACCTCGGACTTGTGTAGCCGTGCCTCCAGCTCCAAAATGCGCTTCTGCAGCTGGTCATGGGCCGTGCCAGCGCCATGCATCGCGTCTGCACGTACAGTCAGTGCTGTCCCAGCCTGCTTGGCCTTGAGCAAGCTCGCTGCCGCCGCTGCCGCAGCCTCCAGGTTGGAAGTCTTAGGCGTCATTTGTTGAGGCTGCGGCTGCCGCTGCGACGTGGGTGTGAGCGGCTGTGGCTGATGCCTGCGCTGCTGCTGGTGGCCCCGCTGCTTGGTCGACTGCGCCATGGAGCTGCTGCCTGTGCTGGAGTCCGCTGAAGCCTGGGAGGCAAGGGAGGCCTGTGAGGCGATTGATGCCTGTGACACCAGCGATGCATGGGATGCTGACGTGCTGGGGATGCTGCGCCCAAATGCTGCCCTGGGAGTGAAGTTGGGAATGCGGGAAAAAGAGGCCCGGGGACCCCAAGTGTTCGCGTTCCTGCTCGTCACGAGTCCAGTTGCAACGGGTGCCTGCGGCAGTGACAGCAGCAAGGAGATGCACCAGCTGACAGTAACGTTGAACAAGACATGTGGGCGACCTTGTGCGTGCGAGCTAACAGCAGCCGCTGCCGGCAGACCCTTCCTGTGCGCATGAATCAAACACCCAGTCGCAGACCCGCCGCTACTGCTGCAGGAATTGGATGGAGTGAACGTCTGTATGTATCATCATGACCGGTCAATAACGGATGGCTGGCCGCAAGGAAGCAAACTCACCTTGTCTTTGGTCTGTGATGCCATTGTGCGCCCTGCACCAGACCTTGAGCTTGTGGCTGACTTGGAAGGTGCTGTGCTGTGCAGGTCCAACCCGTTCATGTGTGACTGGTGGTGGCCTGCAACACGTGATGTCCTGCATGCGCGCCGCACAACACCACCCTACATATCAGGATGGCGTTATGACAACCGACACAAGGGCCGATGCTAGGTGTATGTTACACCCTTTGGTAGTGCTACTGGCAATCTGCGTTGCTGTCACTTCTTTGCTGCAGCACTGATGCCATCAGCACCAACTGCTCACTTGGGCCGTGTGCAACTGAAGGTTGGCATTGTGCTGAGTGCTCCTGTGTCGATGCTGGTCCTGGGGTTGGCTCCAGATGTGAGCAGTCCTCTGCAGTTTAGCGTTCACTGGTGGGTGGGGTGCTGAGTGCTGAGCGCACACTGTGAATGCGAGTCTGGCTGAAGGCAAAGGGCGTTTGGGCATGCTGCTGTGTGCATGGGGTGCTAACCTGTTGCCTTGCTTAACAGTCGTGACATCACCCTTTGAGGTGTCAGACATACTGTCTGCTTCCTGAGACGGGCGTGGGTGGTCCAGTGGTCTTGCAGCTGCCTGCTGCCCAGGGCTGTTCTTAACTATGGGTCTGAACTCCATAGCAGGCAACTACTGGGTAACGCAACTTCTGGTGTAGTTGAAGTGTGCTGTGGCTGCATGCGCCTGCGGTGCACATTCGTGCAGGCTGCAACCAACACAGCAGCAGCAACCCTCCACTGTTGCTAAGCAGCTGGAACTCCTCCTGCACGCCGACGGTCGCAACTGTGACTGTATTTTGCACTTGTTTCCGCCAAGATAGGCTGAGTTATCTAGTATCTAGGGCGTGCAGCTTGTCGTTGCCCGACAGCAACTTGTCCAACAGCAGAGGCAACAGCATGACTCGGGTCTGACGACTTTTAACACTGCACACATGAGGCTAGTTCTGGTTGATTGGGCCTCCTGACGCGCCGTGGTCATGCAGCTGTTGTGCTTTAATTTTGAACTCAACCGCTTCACAAGCCCTTTGCGGGCAGGATGAAGCCCAGAGGGAGGCATCCGTCACCGTCAGACTTCGGAAGTAAGCAGTGCGTTGATGCTGATCATGTGATGCTCAACCGCACTTTGGGGGTCACCGTGTTCCCCCACCTGGTGATCACCAGCATGTTTTCTGCGTCTTTGTGTTGCACCACTGTGTCTGCACCATCTACTAGGTCCTAGTCCACTTCAGGTACTTCTCAAAGCTCAGAGGCCACCTCAGAGTAGAGAAGATGAGCCGTGCACTATGAGGGCAATCTCAAGGCGCCATCTTTGCAAGTCATGTGATGCTCAGCAGTGTGGGGTGGAAACCCCCCGTTTCCAGCATACCTGTTTGAGTCGTCGAATGTTACCGTCGTGCCCCAAGCAGCCAGACTGTTGCCAATGGGCTGCACTGGATACCACAGCATGTCAACCCCCAACCCACCACTGTTCACAATGCACAACTCCTGCACAACTCGAGACCCACGATCACCAACTTGCGCCACCCATGCACAAGGTTTGCTTAAATCCTGCGCATGGTTGTTTGCACCCATGCAGACAACTAGTGGTACTCTGATACTTGAACATTGGCACACGCACAGCAACAAATTGCAGGATGCTGTCACTTCAGCGGCGCTCATATGGCATCTCCTTAGGCTTGCCTGTACGCATCTGCACAGCAGCAACAAACAAGCAGTGCAGCAGCAGTGCGATCGGTCGTCTGCTGAGTGCCATGAGCAGCTCATTGGCACTGGGGCAGCATGCACGAGCAGCAGGTGCAGTAAAGGCCCGCAGCCCAGCAGCCCCTAACGTCAGCAATCCAGCAGTATCCATTGCTGACAGAAGAGAGCACTGCTGCTGAACAACACAGGGCAAGGCAGGCACCCGCCTGCCCACACACATACGTACGCACCACAAGCAGCAGCACCAGTGCACTCACCTCGTAGCTCTTGATGACGTTGGTCACGCTTGAGATGCCTCCCAGCGCTGCCATGGCCACGCTAGACATCTCAGAGGTGGCACGGGCCCTGGGGCCAGCCGCGCCAACCTGGTGGTGACACAGCAAGGAGAGAAACAACGGCGCTTCAGACACCAGCAGACTGGGCACCTGGTGGTGTGCAGCCTCAACCTACTAGTGCAATGGACACCAGAAGTGTGCAGGTGCTGTTGAGTTTCTAGGTACCAAGAAAGACGTCCCAATGACATTCGGCCAGCCGCTGGCGGCTAAACCGTCCAGGCTGGAGCCATGCACCTGCATTCAGACCACTTGTAACAGGCTAAGCAAAAGGGCGGTGCATGAGCTGCTGCGCCCTGCATGCAACCCAACCCCAACTTCTGTCCCTAGTGCAACGTCGCACGCCTCATGTCCCCCTCACCAGTGCCAGTGATGTGATGCTGCCCAGGTCGTAGCCGAGTGTGGGGTTGCCTGTGACCAGCTGCCGCCCAGCAAACAGGTATGCCAGGCCCAGGCCGGCCTTGATGGCTGCCATGCGGGGGTTGTTCAAGCTGGAGTAGGAGTACAGGGCTGAGGCACCGCCTGTAGGGCGGACACAGCACAGCAGGGGACAGCAGCAGCAGCAGCAGCAATCGTTGAGCAGCTGCCAGCCCGTTGCAGCTTATGTATGTTGGGTTGTTCGGGGGGGGGGGGGCGGGGCGGGGCGTTGCAAGTGTTTTGTTCACTGCTGTAGTTGGAGGTTGGCAATCCAGCAATACCAACGCCCCATAGATGGTGGGAAGGGGGGAGGCTTGCGTCAAAACCAACCAGGCATTCACCTGGCTTTGCATGGGTGACTGGGGCATGAGGGCCTGAAGATGCAGTGAATGTACGGTGCGCCTCATACTGTGCTGATCATGTAAGATGCATGCTGGTCACAAGCTGGCTGTGGCAGACAACCACAGCATGCAGAGGCGCTGCAGTCACACCATTCCTCCCCAGGCAACTCACAAGCGCCGCTCATGATGTAGTGTGGCCAGGGGTCAGCATGGCTGGACAGAGTGGCAATGGGAGCAGCGGCCTTCTCCAGCACATTGTCATTGCCCTCAGGGATTGATAGCTTGGGGGTGCCCTTGGAGGAGTTGGAAGCCATTGCGTTGGGTGCCTGAAGGCAGAGAATGTTGGTGAAGGCAGTTTTGAAGAGTCATGCATGTACATGGCGGCACCATTGCAGCTGCGCGTGCCAGCATGCATGTCGAGGGGGTAGGGGGTGGAAGGCGCTTGCTTGCGATCCAGGCATGAAAACCTGGGTCGGCGTGTGTGGGGAAAGGATATATTTTATATAACATTTCTTGGCTGCGATACAGTGCATGTTGGCTGATTGACAGCACACCCTCGCAAGTGCATCTTGCTATGAAGGTGAAGGGTGCACCCACCTGCACAGGTTTTGTAAGAATGAGTGGGGGTTCACGCGTTTGCCGATGGATATGGAGATCTTCTGTGTTTGACTAGCGTCTATGTGCTCTATTACTGCCCATGCAAATGTACAGTCACCGCTGACCTCATCGTCAAACCTTGGAGTCATGGATGAGTCATTTCAGGTGTAAGTCCTAAATCAGGTAAAGTGCACCATATGAGCATATCTAACTGCCGCCTGCACACTTTCCGTCCTACGCGATCGCTAGGAACTTCAGTTCAGGTGCACCAGATTGATTCCTTGACAGCTGAGCATACGGTCTCGCCCAAGCCTGCCATGCAACAGCTTTGAGTACATCCAGTCAAATAATCAAAGAACGTTGGGAGCTGCGAGCTTTGGGCTTGGCTTGGCACAACAGCTGCTGTGCACACTGTAGGCGGGAGGCATGCAGGTAGGTGCAGAAACCTTTCAAGGTGCTGCTACCCAAACAGACCACTCCAACGATCAACAGAACCACTATCACCATGATCTAGGTCACAAAAACGCCTGTGCAATGCCTTGCAGGCTGTCAAACGCCCATCTGTGGCACTGTCTGCACCTGATGCTGCCATCTCTTCTAGCGGGTGTTGCACCCCCAGCAGTGAGTGTTGCAGCTACATGCTTTGTGTCCACAAACCAACAGCCTCGCAGCATGGCAGGAGCAGCAGCTGTGTGCTAGTTGTGCAGCGGCAGCAGACGACCAGGCGCTTGCTCCATCCTCCATCCTGCGGGAAGCTGCATGCGCAGAGAAGGGCCAGTGGCTGTTTGGATGCTTCCAAAACCCTCTTGAAGACAGCCGGTAATCTTCCCAACCTGTGCTGCTGTTGCAGGAGCAAGTGGTCGCTTTGCTGTGTATGACTTGGTAGAGGATGGCCCACCTCGCAACTTCATAGAGGCAGCTGAGCGTGGAGATGACAACTACATCATCAAGGCCATCGAGCGGACCTTGGACTTCAACATCAACCAAACCGTAAGCCTCCATGGTGTTGGGCCTTTGTACTGTGGATACCATGCACATGCAGCACTTGCATGCAGGTTCGCTCGTGAGCAGGGGGTCTGCTGACGAGAGGCGACACAGCGGCTAGCCAGACTGACCTTCAGGCTGACTGCTGGGCGCTTGGCTTGAAGCTGCAAGCTGTTAGATGCAACCACAAAAGCTGCATGTGCATAGTTGTCATGCCAGGGAAGGTGTGCTGAGCCAGCTCAGCTGGGCAAGGCGCAGCGTGCACTTACAGCATGCATCATGCCTTGTGCGCAGCATGACTGAAGGCCTTGTGGGTGGTGATGTCCCGTGCTGATGCCTGCAGGACCGCACAGGGCGCACAGCCCTCCACTGGGCAGCAGAGTCCAACCATGTGGAGACAGCACGCACACTGCTGGACTTTGGCATAGACCTAAACACAGAGGAGTGCATGGGCAGGTAAAGATGCTGTAAGCAGATGTGGCGGCAGTATGTATATGTGTGCAGTGCACCCTGCGCGGTACAAAAACTGTGCATTGCAGTCGCTTGGTGGAGCCACTTGCGACCGATGGGGTGATCCTGTGCACTGAGCGAGGCTGGCAAAACCAGCTGCAGTACCTGATGGCACCTTCAAAGATCATCAGCAGCTTCCTGGTGTGCGTACAGCTGTGCAGGCCCTGCGGCAGTGCAGGACGTGCCTGCTTGCACCGGAATCCCAGTAAAAGCTCACCGTTTCTAAGCCAAAGCTTGTGTGATGCTGCGGTGCATGCCCTGTGCTGTCTGCAGGACTGCAGTGCACCTCGCAGCACGCACAGCAGGGGCTGAGATGATGGGTGCGCTGCTGGATGCAGTGTCGGAGGCTGAGCGCACAGCACTCATCAACGCAGCAGACAAGTCAGGCATCACCCCTGTCTTCCTGGCCTTCCAACGGTAAGTGTAGTCTGAAGGTGGTGGGCTGGACTGGCGGGACAGGGCGGTCTTGGTGGTGTATCCCGCTCTGGAAGTCGCGTGCCTAGCGGCTAGGCGGATGGTTGCAGCAGTTGCCTGCACACAGCTGCATTGTGCTTCTTGCAGCATCTTCTGTGCTGGCACCTGTGCATGGCGTTCCCCTTTGCTTTCTCCAGAAAAGCTTGGTGCACACCAGCACGCACGTACATGCAGTCTACTGAGGCAGGACTGTGCTACTGCCGCCACATGCTTTTGCATGATGCCTGCAGGGGTGAAGATGGTCGCTCCTGTTTTGAGTACCTGATGGCCCACGGGGCACGATACAATCAGCAGCAGCTGGAGGAGCAGGCAGGCGTCTTTGGCAAGCAGTAGCGTCCAGGATGGTGGCAGAACGCCCCTTGCATACACAGCATACCTCAGCCTTTCAGCCACACGAGCTTAGCGTCTTACACACCAGCATCAGCCGTTCAAGAGGACAGGGTGTGGCGCAAGGCCAGCTGTGCAGGGCCCTGCACTTCTGGCCTAGCGGCAGCTGGCAGCTGTGCTCGCTCTGCACTGCATGTGGGCTGCAATACGCTGCGCAGCGTGTGCCCTGCATGCACGGAAATGAACATGGCAAGGGGTAGGGACATCTGAATGGAATGTGTGCTGTACTGTACTACATAGTGTTGTTGCCCTTTGATGGCAAATCTGGGTAGGGGTGTGCTGCTTTCTTGAGCGCTGTGCAAGTCAGGCCACGTGTCTGGGTTATGTTCTGGGAGATGTGCTGTTTTTCCGAGAGACAGTGCGGGTGTGTTTTACTGATCCCAATTGTTGTAGGTGGTCTTGTGTCTTATGTCATGATATCTCAGTACTGAGAGCAAGCCACCACTGGCTTTGAAGGTGAGCAGCCGGTGTGCTGCGATAGTGAGCACAGCCCGGGTGCTCCTTGGAGATGCCATGTATGGCCAAAAATTGCATTTGCAACAATGCATATCGACACGGCACCGCAGCTGTCTATGCTTTGTGCACCCATCATGTGCCATGTTGGCATGTACATGTGTAAGAAACTCCAGGATTTGCAACACGATGACTTGTCCCTGGGGCAATGCCTGCTCCACACCATCAGCAAGTGGCTTGCTAGACAGCAGCTTGCACACTTTCACATCATGCACTCCTGAGTCAGGGCCTAGGCAGCTTGCCTCTCAACCCGTGGCATGTGTTGCAATGCCCTTCAAGGGTACTGAGTACCACATGACACCATCCCCGCACTGTACAGTGGTACAGCACCCTGCTCAACCACCCTGTCAACTTGTGCGCCAGCTGCTTCACAACAAGTTCTGCTCCACTGTATGTACACTCATGCAACGTAAATGATATGCAAAGCCAACAGAAGCAAGGGGTGAGTCACACCACAGAGGCAATGCGGATGCGGACAACACATGTGGCGCAAGGTACACTTTCTGGGACGTGTGTCGACACACAGGTGATGCATGCAACGATTACCACAATGCCGCCATATGCAGTCCGACTGCCAATGATTGCCAACGGTGTAGGTACCTACCCCCCCCCCTTTGCAGAACGCAACAGCCACGCTGAAGCGTGACCACTTAGCAACATGAGGAAGTTTGGCAGACATACATGAGGCAGCCCGATCTCTGAAGGGCCAGTGCCACACAGGACAGTGTCCTTGGGTGGCAGCAGTTCTGCCTCAGTGCCCCACTGGCTTGCTGCACGAGAAACATCCCAGCAGACATATGGGACTTTGCTAGGCCTGGATATCCAAGTGCTGCGGGACTGCTTGTGCCTCAGCCGGCCACTGGCGCACAAGCAGGCCATCGTTGTGAACAGGGGGGTCGTGGTGCTCAAGGTGTGTCGGGGCAGTGCTGGGGTCAGGCCCCTCCGCGCATGCGCTGACTCCCGCGGTGCCGTGGCATATTTTTCTGTCCAATTGCCACACAGCCACGTCAAGTTGGCGCATGGCTCAAGCCACCTTGCCAGTCACCTGTAGCATGCACACGAGAAGGCAAGGTTCAGATGGCGCTCTACTTGAAGTTTACATAACACATCTGGGGATACTGAATGGAACACGCCAGAGAGGCAGGGCAACTCACAGCCTGTGGCATACGCCAGGCCTGCCAGATGAAAGCTTTGTGTACCTTTGCTTCAATCAACCTTGCAACTCTCTGCTGGCGTGTGCATACACACAATGCTGCTACATTCAACATGTTTGGCGTGTGCATACACACAGCGCTGCTACCTACAACATGTCAATTCGAACCACCAAGTGGCACTCCCAAGCCACCTGGAGCCTGAGCTTACCTTGCGGGTGGTGCCAGCTGGTGTGTTGTGCTGCCAGATCCATATGGTGAGGGCACTGGCGTAGCTCACCCACACCAGGTAGGGCCCCAGCAGCACCACAGCCAAGTTGCCAATCACACCCTTGAACTGCACGATGGTGGCTACAATCATGCCCCACATTGCTGCAATGCAAGAGGAAACCGAGGCAGAGGCAGAGGGTTACGGTGCTGCTACCCAACTTTTGGAGGGAGGTTGCATGCAGGCGGATTGACAAGCGGCAGCTTGAGTGCAACCACGGTGCATGCATGCATGCAACCAAACTTGAAGGGGCTCTTGAAGTAAACCGCTTGGTGCCTGGCGCAGGTGCATCTATGCAAGCAGTGCACAGCACGTCTCACACTGTTCACAGCCTGCTGTCACCCAGTCTGATCAACTGCAGCTTCAGCAAGCTCAACCACCTGGTGGGCTGATGTACCAAGGATGTCAAAGGTAGCAAGGTCCAGTTTGTGCAGCTTGAAGAAAAGAGGTGTCCACAGGAAGTTCAGCAGCAGCTGGATGGCATACACAGTCAGCGGCACTGACTGTGCATCCCAACCTGCAGACAACCAGCAGGTAGGCATCAGCATGAGGGGTGTCATTGAAAAGGCTGTCCGTATAAAAGACGTGTCCAGTGACAACCCGACAGCACCCATGCGACAGCTTATAGCTGAGCACTGACCTACAAGATTACCCCGTATGAGCGGCCCAACCTCACCTCCCTGTTTCCACACTAGGTAGCTGGCCACCCCCATAGCAGCATACAGCATCGTCCATACAGGTCCAAACAACCAGTTCTGCAGGAAACATACACCGCCAAAAGTTTAAGTGCTTGCGCACAGCATTGACAGATGCAGCAGCCTCGCTGCCTCTCACGCATGCATGCATGCAAGGCGTGCACTCATCCCTGTGCTGCCTGCATTTCGGCAACAACACTTACAGGAGGGGTCCAGCTCGGCTTGTTGATGGTTTGGTACCAAGACTTGATCTGATCTGCTGTTGCGATGCTGCCTGCAATGCCACCTACCAGTGGGACTGCAACCGCAACACCCTGGACATAGAAGGCAGGGCAGAGCAGTAACCATCATTTTTGTGTGCTTACAGGGCTTTAAACGCACTGCGGCATTGTTGGTGTCCCTCCTGCTATGCAAGCACATGCATGCACTGATCATTCATGCATGAATGCAGCAGTACAGTAGTTGGGCACACTGAAGAGGGGCACGCATAGCAGCAGTGCATACTCTTTCAAAGCCATGTAGCAATCACATGATGTATGCATGCTCTTACCAGCTCCTTCCAGTCAGTGTTGCTCAGTCCAGCGATCATTGTGGTGACGTGTCAACAGGGGGCGAGTCGAAAAGCGTAGTCTATCAGCACAGAATGTAACGCAGGTAGCTGTGACTGCGTCAGCGCGTCTGGGATTCAGCACGTTGGCCACTGCTTGTAAGATAGTGCCCGGAACCGGGGAGGTAGCGTGATTTCCTGTGGAGACACTGGTAACACACAAGATGGTAACACAATGTAGCTAGCACTGGGGTCCCCACTGCTTGTGACCCAAACCCTTGTGTTTTGTGGTGAGTCAACCAATTTGTCAGGAGTCTTGACACGTTTGAGAACTGTGAGATCAAAGCTATGCATCCTTTCACACAATAGGGTGGGCCGGAAACCACGAAGTCTGCTCACAAAGACTAGGTCAGGCCAGAACAGCTGCTGCCAAATAGGCAGTGCCAATGCCAGCCTGGCGGTGTGATGCCACCCAACAGCTGCTACCCTGTTACAACAGACCACAGCACCACGGAGGCGAGGCTTGTTGGCACGACTTGAGGCACCATGTCCACCTTGAAAACCAGTGTTTCAATCAGCACGCCGCATACCAGCAAGCTCACCAGATGGTCAGTTGGGTGCCACCTGCCACACTAGTGGCAGTACTGTTGGCCCATGGAGTAGTACAGCACGCCGCTGCTCGCACACTACTGCGATCCATGCAAAATCCACTACAAATGGCTGCCAAGCTATTGTATCCTTTGAGTCTGACGTCAGCATACATTGACTGCGCTCCTCACCATTTGCATTCATCAAAGAAGACAACTGCGCCACATACATTGACTGCGCTCCTCACCATTTGCATTCATCAATGAAGACAACTGCGCCACACCAACAACTGGATCCAGAGCTCCACAGCGCATATCTGTCTGAGCTCCCCAAGCTCCCTGTCCACTTCCACCACATGAGCTATTGCTGACACACGAGCGACATGAGGTGCCCTGTGCTCACCCTCGCTGCCCTGTCCTGTTCCTGCCCTGTCCTGTTCAGCAACTAGCATCATGCACAGCACCGATCACAGACCAATTCACCTGCACTACTCAACCGATTCACCTCTCCACACCTTGCAGCCCGTGTCCACACAACAAGACAGCAGGTAACAGATGAAGCACCACAGGGAGCCAACGTGCGTTGCTGTTGTCGTCATGCGCAGCACATGCCTCACTTGCATCCCGCTATCGCCATGCCACTTGTCACCTGCACCCCGCTCTCAACATGCCACTTGTCACCTGCATACCACCACCCCACCAGCCAGCACAGTCAATTACCATGCCACATTGCACGATCTGGCACTCAGTTGTGTTGCCAGCCAGCCCCACCAGCGACCAACTGCCTGCAGTCTCTGTAATGCCTGCAGTCTCTGGTCGATCATACTATCTTGAAGGCGTCTCTGGTCGCCTGCACTATACCAGGTACCGGGCCAAGCACTCTTGGGGCGCAGGCGCTGTACTACAGCGCAACAGTACTGCACTGCTGCGTCACGTCGCGAGCAGGACGAATGATAAGCGCCTTTGACAAGCACAAGCACGCATCGCACAGCAGCACTGTGTGGAACAGGCAGTTTGTCAGTCGCACGTCATGACACACCCCAACACCGCTATTACAGGTGGCGCATGGACCACTCCAAAGCTGAGACACCAAATCTGGCGCCCCACCCCCCACCACTGTAGACCAGATTGCTGCTGATAGATCCCCATTTCTGCCAGCATATACATACAAAGCCCCAAGTACATATGTACAAAGCCCCAAGTACAAACAATACATAGAGTGTAATTGCAACCAACACAATTACCCACGACGTGGGACAACTGGTAAAATATTGCAGATCCAACAGCTGGCGCAAATGGAGCACGGCAATGCTGGACTGCCTCAGCCTTACTATGGCAATGGCAGCGGAGCTAAAGCCCCCACAAACCACAAGCTGTGCAGGAGCGCATGCAAGGCAGTCCTGGGTGAATGGGTGCCCTCAGTGACACAGTAAAGCTGTGTAAGCATCCATCCATGCACGCCTTCCCCAAGCAGACAGTGTGCAGCAGATTGAGCCTGCCTCAACCACAGTCAAGTAGTTCCACATGCATGCATGGCAACCTGTTGGTGCGCGCTGCTCCTGCGCCCCCTGCCAAACCTTGAAAAGGGGGCGCCCCACGTCCAACAGTCCTGGATGCATGTGCACACACGCAGCTGTGCCTCCACCCTTCTTCCAGTGCCCTCAGTGCATGCACAGTGCGCAACGACCTCCTAACCAGTCCAACCTTCCTGCTGTGTGTGCTAATCGTCTGTTGAATTTGAATTGTACCTGGGCGGACCCACAACTGCGCCTGGGCGAACCCAAAATTGGGTTGAACTGTGCCTGGTCGGACCCACAACTGCGCCTGGGCGAACCCAAAATTGGGAAAAAAAGTGCCTTGGCGGACCCAACCTCCTGGAGAAGAAGTTGGAAGACAATTGCTGAGGCCGTGTACTAGGCAGGCTCAACAGCAAACACAATCCATATGCATCAGATTAACACTGACAAGGACACAATTCAGAACAAAAATAAGGTTAGTCACAGCCATGTACGTACAGTACAGTACACTACAGCAAGTTCGACACACACCGAGCCTCAGACCAAGCCATGGAGATCAGAAGAGGTGTTGCTTGGGCTTCAGGTACCAAAAAAAGTGCAAGGCCAGTCTGCAGTGGCCCAGCACGTGTGCCTCCTGCTATGCATGCCCCCACAAGGAAGACACAAGAGAGAAGAGAGCCCAGCATGTGCAGACCTAGCAGCACAGCTTTGCAACGAGAAACATGCGCTAACAAAGACACGGTCACCCACGCTTGCTGATGCAGTCCCCCTGAGACAAACACACTTGCAACCAGCGTAAGCCACGGCCACCTCATGAACCACCAGCCCCAGCATGCAGGGTCCCCCAAGCACTGCCACCAGCAGGCTGACCAGCCCAGCTGGTTTTGCCCCGGTGCAGTCCAGTCCTGCTCTTTGTCACAGTGATTGAGCACCTGCATGCACTCTCTGTTGGACACCACTGCCCAAGCATGCAACATAGGAGCACGCATGTGCTTCCCACAGCAACCCCCTGGGATGAACACACTTGCAACCAGCGTGCGCCACCGCCTCCTCACCAACCACCAGCTCCAGCATGCAGGGGCCCACAGCCCTGCACCTCACCAACCACCAGCCGAGCTGGTTAAGCCCCCGTGCAGTCCAGTCCCTCAAAGGGGTGTAAGTCTGCATGCACTCTCTGTTGGGCACCACTGCTGGCACCACTGCCATGCAACATATAGAGCCCCGTGCTCCTTGCAAAAACATGCGAGGGGATGTGCTCCTTATAGCAACTTCGGCACGGTTGGCAGCCAGCCAAATGCCAAACCCCTGCCACCAGCACAACAGCAGCAAGTGCTGTATGTACCCACCACGCCACCCCGCGTAAACTGCCCCATTAACAACAGCACACGGCATGTGTGATGTCACAGCCATACTGGCGCCTGACCTCAAGGTCACTGTTCACCAGAAGCAGCCCCCACCGTGTTCACCCACCCACCCACCCACTAACTGCTGCACCTGGAACATCCTCTCAGCAGCAGCGCAAGTGCAGTGCTGCCAGCTATGCTGGCCTTGAAGCCACGAAAATTGAACCTGTCAGCCTGCTGCACCTCCCACTGCTCCTGCAGGATAAGAGGCCAGTCTCCAGCCCTGCTCCCGCTCACACTGCTGCTCCTTCGAACCAACACTTCAGCCGCCAAGCCTGCTGCAGCTCTTGCTGACACTGCCAAGAGGTTGCTGCGCCAAAGCTGGCTGCCTGCAGGATAACCGTACAACTGCTGGGCGTGCTGATGCTCTTGCAGCCTAGAAGGCAGGGCACGGCCTAAGCCTGCTGCAGCGCCTGCTGCTCCTGCATGTACTCATCCAGCACCACCACAAACATGCCCATCTGCACATGGTAGGGGCTCTGCAGCACGCGCAAGCAGCAAGCAAGGGCTTGAGATATTGTGGATGAACAGTTGTTGGGACTGAATCGTCAATTGGGACTGAATCGTCAAAAAAGAGCCCTCACACAAAACAGGGAACACAAGCAGCACGCGGTGGCAGGCAGGCACAAGGTGGCTGCTGACATGAGTCGCAACACCTCTCCTTGGTGACGTTCGGGTCACCTGCACGGCACACCAGCAAGGTTTGCAACCTCCCTGGGAACGAGACCGCCCGCAGCTGTAGGTGCGGCTACACACAACCCCTACTCTCGGCCAAACCAACAGGACGTGGCTCTCTCACCATGGCAACCCGCAGCTTAGCTTGCTGCACCCAGGATAGGCAGCCTGCATGTACAGCGCCATGGCGCCTCGCAGGAATGAGTCCTTCTTGCCCAGCACACGGAGCTTGCAGGCCTGCTCCCGCTGCTCCTGCAGGCGCGCACCCTGATCGCTGTGAGCTGCCGACACTGTCCCCACGCTGCAGCCGGCGGCAGAGGGGTGTGTGAAGAATGGCTGCTGGTGGGGCTGGGCCACTTGGACGCCTGCGAGCAGGTACAGGAAGCCAATGCTGGGTGTTGAGGTGTATCTTAGGGGTAACTCAAACTGGTAGTGCGGTTCAAGCAGGGCGAGGTGTGTGATGTGAGTCGGTTTGTGCCGACTTGACAACATGTTGAAACATATTTACAGAAAATATATTGGGGAGCTGCTTCATGTGTTTGTTTGACAGCAGGCCAGCATGTGTTCAAAGAAGACTTGGCGTGTACCTGCGCGTGCAGTTGGCGGCGTTCCACCAGGAGGGGGCTCATCAGGCGCTGGAAGAACTTGTACCCTGCCTTCATGCGCTGCATCTGTGCTGGCGTCAGCTGTAACTCCTTCAATGTTGCCCTGTGGCGGGCCTTGCAGGGCTCCTGAAGGCGCTCGCCTGCAGGAGCACACCAAGCAGAGCACACCACGCAGCAGTATGACTGTTGCTGTGTGTGGGTGGGCACACTCATGCAACTCATGTGTCAACACATGGCGTAGGCAACAAACTGCAGCACACTGGCCACACGCAGCGATGCTGCGGCCTGCTGCTTGGCTAAACAGGACCCATGTGCTGCCAGTCAAATGCACCCATCAGCACAGGCACAGATGCACAAGGCTGTGTCAGCATGGCAAGTCCACAGCTGCCCCTACTAGGGAACCATACCTGTGTGCCGGTTGGTAAGCTGCAGCTCGAAGAACAGGCCCTCTTTGCCCACCATGGCCAGGGAGTGGCACAACGTGAACATCTTCATCTGTACGTCCTTGATGGCCTGTACAGGATCTGGACCCTCTGGGAACTGCTGCAGATCCGCTGGTGCCCAGCTGCCTTGTGGATCGTAGGATGCTCCTGCAGCAGCCGCATTGCTGCAGGACTCTGCTGCTGCGGCTGCATGGGCTGTGCTGGACTGGTGCGCTGTCTGCAGCTGGTGCAAGCATTTGCGCAGCTGGTCTATGTCAGCGGCCCAGTTGTCCTGCAGGCTCTGCAGCGTTGCGTGGGATGCGCTGGGGTTTGCAGGCTGATCCACCATGTGTCGGGTCAGCATGAAGGGGTCGTGCTCTGGGGCCGCAGGCTCATCAAGCTGCGCTGAGAATGACTGCTGGAGGGAGAGCTGCTGCTGCCTGCCTGGCAGGAAACAGCACAGCCGCAGGAGGACAGCCTGCAGCTTGTGCTGAGCCAACATGCTGGAGGTGCAGGAGCTCCAGCACCATCAGTTGGCTCCAGGGGTGTGCTGACACGGTCCCCCAAGCTGCTGCTGCTGGTGCAGGTGCTCCTGAAGTCAGCTAGATCGTAGGGGTTGTCGCTGAAGCTGCTGTTACTGCCTGCGCTGCTGTCGGTGCTGTGTGAGCTGCGGCTCAGGGGCTGGGACGGGACCTGCACGATTGACAGCTGCTGGAGCATCAGCTGCTCAAGCATGAGCTCCTCAAGCCTGGCAGCGGTCTGGCCCATGCACGCCTCATGGTCGTCATCATCATCTAACAGATTGGCTCTGTAGTGGCCCAGCACGTCTGCCAGGGCCGACAGCAGGTGGTGTTGCTGCAGCAGCTGCGCCCGCTCCTCCTGCATGATGATGTAGGACAGGAACAGTGTCAGACACTGTGTTGCTGGGAGCCCCCAAGCACTAGAGGAGCAGCAACTCAGTATCATGTCTGTCTGATTGTATCACTGAATGAAAGCCGTACAGCCCACCTGGAGCTGGCTGCAAGCTCTCTTGAGCTGCTCCACCTGCTCTGCAACAGCAGACAGGTCCTGTGCTGTCCTGTGCTTGCGGCGCGTGCTGGGCAGGGAGCGCTTTGACACGCCCGTTTCCATCAAAGGAAGTACTAAATTGGGCGTCAAAAGCAACACATAGTGCTGTGTAAAGTACAGCGTGGATTATGAGGTGCACCGCGGCACCTGATGCAGAACCACCTGATGCAGAACCACCCGTGAAAACAACTCCACTTTTGTTTACTGGGAGTAGTGATGCCATACAGCGTACAAACGTTCAAATTCAACGCAAGGTCATGTGGTTATGAGTTGACTCATGGTTGGAGGAGGAGTTTGGTGAGATTGGTGAGATATTGCACAGCAATAATTACTGCACGTATTTACATGTGTAGTTTGAACTGCATACTGGGACCACTGCCTTCAGGGACCACCGGACCGCTTTGGCAGCAAGTAGTCAGACCGTCACTGGGACCACAGGCTTGAAATGCAGGGACAGATGGGAGGGGTCTACACACAGCTGGCTAGGGCTAACAAGTACCTACCAGATCGTACAGGCAGCTGCAGTGCTTGCCTGAGTGTCTGCACAGCAGCTGCATGTGAAAAATGGGGTCTGTCAGCTGAAAATGGCCAGGAGGGGACCAGCAGCTGCTGCCTCAACAACATGCTGTAACAGCAGCTGCATGGCTTGTGCACCACCCACGCACCAGCAGGGAGCTGACTCTCAAGCAGCTTTTTGAACGCCAACAGCAGCAGCGAGGCCAGGCTGTCTCAGTCTCCAACAAACTGTCTCACAACAAGGCAACAGCAGCAGCTCACAACCCAGCGCTGATCAGGCAACACACAGGCACATATGCCCCTGGGATTCAAATCTTGATTGCTCTATCCAGCTGTAAGCTGCTCTGGAGCTTTGAACGCAAACCTCACTTTCTCATTCAACGGCCATAATGTCGTCCGAACTGCCATGGGGCAAAAGGGCCCAGTTGCGCCCTAGCAGGGCCCCATAGGGATTCTTTGTTACGAAAAAGCATTTCTCTGCACTTGTCGACCCAAGACAGCAGCGGTGACCTTCCACCTGGCTTACTTCTGCCGAACTGAAGGTCTCACATGTGTGACCACCCCCCTGATTAACCCCATTTGAACCCTAGCCCCAGCCCATTGGGCACTGCTGCTTCAGTGCTTTCAAATGCACCTGTTGCTGTTTTCAACCACGCGCAGGGCACCAGCTAAGGAGGAGCCTGTGCACAGCGGTCACAACCGCCACACCCCGGCCACCAGGAAGTCATGCGTCGTGGCTTGCGCCCAGGCTCTCGTCGACGGCAAGGTCGATTATGGCCTTGCCGGCAGACTATATAAGAAGGTGCGCAAGCAGCTTGGTGGTGACAAGCTGGCAGAGGATCCCAAGCCTGTATTGAAGGGCAGATGGGACCACTTTGTGGAGTACGGTGACGTCGAGGACAACCTCCGCACAGGCCGCCCTGTCCTTATCAGCAGAGAAGATGCCCTAACAGCTAGTACAGCCATCAAGGCAGGAAGGCTGCACACAAAGACCCGCAAAGGACACACCATCACCCTGATATCCTACTTCACCACAGTGCGGCAGGCGACGGTGGAGTCTGATGCTGTCAAGGGTGTCATGCAGAAATACAACTGCACCCCCCACCAGCTGTACAACGCCATGATGAGGGAGGATCCCAACCTCGGGCGGCGCAGTTTTGCGTTGAAGTACCGGCTGACAGAAAAGGAGAAAGCTGCCCGGAAAAGCTTCTGCAAGCAGCTGCTGGCAGAGTGGAACGTCGCACAGGCGTTGCTGAATGCAATCCTAGCTAGGATTGTGCAGTGCGACGAGGGCCGCTGGACATACAACACCTACACCCATGCGCATGTCAGGGCATATGTGGACCTGCAGCACCTCCCCCTGCACGACTACGTGTCGCTGCCAACGATCAAGGGGGACAAGCAGCAGACAGTTCACTTCTTCATATGCGTGTCAGCACACCCAGCTTCAGCGACAAGAACGGCTTGGTGTACTATGAACTCACCACAGGCACCACCCACATCCTCCGCTGGTTCAACAAGCTTGGGCAAGAAGGCAAAGAGCCCTTTGTCTACCAGGTGAGCACAGTTACAAATTGACCAGCTGGTTTCCAAAGGCATCAGCAGCAGTTGCTGCTGCTGCTCCCACCCCAGCACACAGCTTCTCAATGTGAGGCTTGCCAGAAAGCTCGTAGCTGGCAGTAAAAAAACAACACCCTTATGCTGCGATGCATATTCAACAGCTGCCATAACAATATCTGGTGCCGCGAGGTCTGCATGATGCGCGCGTACGAGCGCCAGGCGGCGCTCGCAGCATACCTTGTTGCACTTGAAATCACGCTCAAATGCCTTATTCTTGCAACCATCCCTGAAGTGATAAGAATCGTCAACTTGTAGATACACGTCGCGCTTCCAGTTGTAGAAATCAATGCGACCATGGCAATCGGTCAAGTGCACCTGCCAACACCACTCCTGTGACTGCTGCTGCTGCGCAACTAGCTGCATGAACTTCCACTCTGCAGGGGGGATAACAGGACGGCCAGCAGCCTCCCATGCCCCACTTTCATAAGTGCAGAAGCAGCACATGAGTGCGACAGGCTTGCGCACAGCGTCAGGGGTGCACAACTTGAAGTGTTGCACCTTGTCCAGACACTCCGTAGTGCACCACATGAACTGCTGCTTCTTCTCTGACTTGAGCAACTTATACTCATTGCCAGCACGGTCCACCCACGTCACTGCTCTGTTGTGTGGCTTCTTCACCCTGATCCCCCCCAGTTGATGTGCTGCCAAGGCCTTCCTCATCAATGCCTCCCTCCCTTTGCTGTTGCCGTGCTGTTGCTCCGCCATGCCGTGACCTGCAGAGGAAGGATGGAGCAGACGCAGCAAGCACTGTTACTGATGAGGTAGCTGACAACCTGTACAAGATGGTGGAGAAGTTTAGGAATGTGACTGGTGAGGACCCCATCATCATGATGGACAACGTCCGCATACAGGCCAACATCCCGGATAAGATCATCGAGTCCCGCTACGGCACCATCACCCTGCCTGAAGGCTGCCGCCTTCGCTTCCCCCCCACAGCTCAGACATTGATCAGCTGGTGGAGCACTCCATTGGTGCAGTCAAGGGAGCAGCAACAGACAAGGTGTTTGATGAATGCTGCCATGGGGTTGTGTTCTCGGGTGAGTCCCTGCGGCGCATCTTCAAGGGTGTGTTTAAGAGGTTTGAGAAGGGGGAGCTGTACCACCGGGGGGTGGAGCGCAACATGCGCAAGCTGCCCACTGTGTTGAGGATTATCGCATCCGGAGAGGATGAGTGGTTCACAGATCCAGATGGCAAGCAGCACCATGGCAGCAACGGCGACTGGCCGAATGCAGGCGACCGCTAAGGCGTCAGCGCATGCAGCAGATGCAGCAGCAGCATGGCAGCAGTTTGCTGTCCAAGCCTGCACATGGCTGCGCATGGGGTGTGTGTTCCCAGGGTATGCCACCTATAGGGTTTAGGGTTCAGCTGCAGCCACTGCTGTGGTGAGCATCAGTGTCTTCATGATCTGTGGCCAGTGCATCCGCTGAGCTAACAAGATGTAGTGCAGCCTGTGTTTATTCAAAGCACAGCCCTCAATGTAGTTGTTGCAAGTTTGATCAATGTAGTTATCAGGGTTGTGTGTGAGAGAGGGTGTTGGAAGTGCCACTGGCCCCCACCCAGGTGTACTGTTGGGCAGGCAGCACACACAGCAGCTGTCCAATCATTGATTCTGTCACATAAACTGGTATGTGTGTTGAGAGTTTGCAGCTTAGATGCCCCATCTTTACCTCATTGTGCTTGAGACAGGCACTACTGGGAGTTATGTCATGTCAACTGTGCCTGGTATTGCACTGTTAGCAGCTGTGCTTTCACAGCTGTGCAACCAGGCATGATCGAGGCCGAATGCTATAATATTGAGTACGAAACGAGTTCATTTGCTGCGCAAGGAAAGCAACCTGGAAGCATCCAAGCCAACTTCACCCCTGTTCAAAGGCCAATGGTCCGCGCTTACATCAACATCACCCTCTGTAGCAACGTCAGTTTGTAGTAAATCAAGAATTCAACGAACAGCAGGCGTCTGGAGAGCAGCCGGTGCCCACAGCAGGAACAGCAAGCAATCTGCAGAGACTGCCAGCTTTCCAGGTGTGGCGGGCTTGTCGCGATAAGGCCAGTGCCAGTGTGACGTGCTTGACAGGTCCTCTTAAAGCATTCAGAAGTCATTCATTTTGCTTTCGAGAGCTGCACGCAAGCCCTTTGGAAGTTTCGCGCCAGACATCACTAGCATCTGCTCAAGTCTGAAGTCAGCTGAGGCGTCTATGGCCCCGCTGCACCAGATAGACTCTCACAATGCACAAAAAAAACACCTTTTGGTACACGCACCGCTGCGGATTATGCAGGTCCGCGACACCAGCCTGCCTGGAACGCTGCAGCAAGATGGGCAAAAACAAGCGCAGCAGAGCGAGTGACAAGTGAGTGCGATCAGATCTGCCCAGGTAGCACTGCAGCCTGGCACAGCTTGCGGGCGAGCAGCTGCACCAACGGCGAAAGTCAACCAACCTTCGCTTTGGCAGCAAGTAGTCAGACCGTCACTGGGACCACAGGCTTGAAATGCAGGGACAGATGGGAGGGGTCTACACACAGCTGGCTAGGGCTAACAAGTACCTACCAGATCGTACAGGCAGCTGCAGTGCTTGCCTTGAGTGTCTGCACAGCAGCTGCATGTGAAAAATGGGGTCTGTCAGCTGAAAATGGCCAGGAGGGGACCAGCAGCTGCTGCCTCAACAACATGCTGTAACAGCAGCTGCATGGCTTGTGCACCCACCCACGCACCAGCAGGGAGCTGACTCTCAAGCAGCTTTTGAACGCCAACAGCAGCAGCGAGGCCAGGCTGTCTCAGTCTCCAACAAACTGTCTCACAACAAGGCAACAGCAGCAGCTCACAACCCAGCGCTGATCAGGCAACACACAGGCACATATGCCCCTGGGATTCAAATCTTGATTGCTCTATCCAGCTGTAAGCTGCTCTGGAGCTTTGAACGCAAACCTCACTTTCTCATTCAACGGCCATAATGTCGTCCGAACTGCCATGGGGCAAAAGGGCCCAGTTGCGCCCTAGCAGGGCCCCATAGGGATTCTTTGTTACGAAAAGCATTTCTCTGCACTTGTCGACCCAAGACAGCAGCGGTGACCTTCCACCTGGCTTACTTCTGCCGAACTGAAGGTCTCACATGTGTGACCACCCCCCTGATTAAACCCCATTTGAACCTAGCCCCAGCCATTGGGCACTGGCTCAGTGCTTTCAAATGCACCCTGTTGCTGTTTTCAACCACGCGCAGGGCACCAGCTAAGGAGGAGCCTGTGCACAGCGGTCACAACCGCACACCCCGGCCACCAGGAAGTCATGCGTCGTGGCTTGCGCCCAGGCTCTCGTCGACGGCAAGGTCGATTATGGCCTTGCCGGCAGACTATATAAGAAGGTGCGCAAGCAGCTTGGTGGTGACAAGCTGGCAGAGGATCCCAAGCCTGTATTGAAGGGCAGATGGGACCACTTTGTGGAGTACGGTGACGTCGAGGACAACCTCCGCACAGGCCGCCCTGTCCTTATCAGCAGAGAAGATGCCCTAACAGCTAGTACAGCCATCAAGGCAGGAAGGCTGCACACAAAGACCCGCAAAGGACACACCATCACCCTGATATCCTACTTCACCACAGTGCGGCAGGCGACGGTGGAGTCTGATGCTGTCAAGGGTGTCATGCAGAAATACAACTGCACCCCCCACCAGCTGTACAACGCCATGATGAGGGAGGATCCCAACCTCGGGCGGCGCAGTTTTGCGTTGAAGTACCGGCTGACAGAAAAGGAGAAAGCTGCCCGGAAAAGCTTCTGCAAGCAGCTGCTGGCAGAGTGGAACGTCGCACAGGCGTTGCTGAATGCAATCCTAGCTAGGATTGTGCAGTGCGACGAGGGCCGCTGGACATACAACACCTACACCCATGCGCATGTCAGGGCATATGTGGACCTGCAGCACCTCCCCCTGCACGACTACGTGTCGCTGCCAACGATCAAGGGGGACAAGCAGCAGACAGTTCACTTCTTCATATGCGTGTCAGCACACCCCAGCTTCAGCGACAAGAACGGCTTGGTGTACTATGAACTCACCACAGGCACCACCCACATCCTCCGCTGGTTCAACAAGCTTGGGCAAGAAGGCAAAGAGCCCTTTGTCTACCAGGTGAGCACAGTTACAAATTGACCAGCTGGTTTCCAAAGGCATCAGCAGCAGTTGCTGCTGCTGCTCCCACCCCAGCACACAGCTTCTCAATGTGAGGCTTGCCAGAAAGCTCGTAGCTGGCAGTAAAAACAACACCCTTATGCTGCGATGCATATTCAACAGCTGCCATAACAATATCTGGTGCCGCGAGGTCTGCATGATGCGCGCGTACGAGCGCCAGGCGGCGCTCGCAGCATACCTTGTTGCACTTGAAATCACGCTCAAATGCCTTATTCTTGCAACCATCCCTGAAGTGATAAGAATCGTCAACTTGTAGATACACGTCGCGCTTCCAGTTGTAGAAATCAATGCGACCATGGCAATCGGTCAAGTGCACCTGCCAACACCACTCCTGTGACTGCTGCTGCTGCGCAACTAGCTGCATGAACTTCCACTCTGCAGGGGGGATAACAGGACGGCCAGCAGCCTCCCATGCCCCACTTTCATAAGTGCAGAAGCAGCACATGAGTGCGACAGGCTTGCGCACAGCGTCAGGGGTGCACAACTTGAAGTGTTGCACCTTGTCCCGACACTCCGTAGTGCACCACATGAACTGCTGCTTCTTCTCTGACTTGAGCAACTTATACTCATTGCCAGCACGGTCCACCCACGTCACTGCTCTGTTGTGTGGCTTCTTCACCCTGATCCCCCCCAGTTGATGTGCTGCCAAGGCCTTCCTCATCAATGCCTCCCTCCCTTTGCTGTTGCCGTGCTGTTGCTCCGCCATGCCGTGACCTGCAGAGGAAGGATGGAGCAGACGCAGCAAGCACTGTTACTGATGAGGTAGCTGACAACCTGTACAAGATGGTGGAGAAGTTTAGGAATGTGACTGGTGAGGACCCCATCATCATGATGGACAACGTCCGCATACAGGCCAACATCCCGGATAAGATCATCGAGTCCCGCTACGGCACCATCACCCTGCCTGAAGGCTGCCGCCTTCGCTTCCCCCCCCACAGCTCAGACATTGATCAGCTGGTGGAGCACTCCATTGGTGCAGTCAAGGGAGCAGCAACAGACAAGGTGTTTGATGAATGCTGCCATGGGGTTGTGTTCTCGGGTGAGTCCCTGCGGCGCATCTTCAAGGGTGTGTTTAAGAGGTTTGAGAAGGGGGAGCTGTACCACCGGGGGGTGGAGCGCAACATGCGCAAGCTGCCCACTGTGTTGAGGATTATCGCATCCGGAGAGGATGAGTGGTTCACAGATCCAGATGGCAAGCAGCACCATGGCAGCAACGGCGACTGGCCGAATGCAGGCGACCGCTAAGGCGTCAGCGCATGCAGCAGATGCAGCAGCAGCATGGCAGCAGTTTGCTGTCCAAGCCTGCACATGGCTGCGCATGGGGTGTGTGTTCCCAGGGTATGCCACCTATAGGGTTTAGGGTTCAGCTGCAGCCACTGCTGTGGTGAGCATCAGTGTCTTCATGATCTGTGGCCAGTGCATCCGCTGAGCTAACAAGATGTAGTGCAGCCTGTGTTTATTCAAAGCACAGCCCTCAATGTAGTTGTTGCAAGTTTGATCAATGTAGTTATCAGGGTTGTGTGTGAGAGAGGGTGTTGGAAGTGCCACTGGCCCCCACCCAGGTGTACTGTTGGGCAGGCAGCACACACAGCAGCTGTCCAATCATTGATTCTGTCACATAAACTGGTATGTGTGTTGAGAGTTTGCAGCTTAGATGCCCCATCTTTACCTCATTGTGCTTGAGACAGGCACTACTGGGAGTTATGTCATGTCAACTGTGCCTGGTATTGCACTGTTAGCAGCTGTGCTTTCACAGCTGTGCAACCAGGCATGATCGAGGCCGAATGCTATAATATTGAGTACGAAACGAGTTCATTTGCTGCGCAAGGAAAGCAACCTGGAAGCATCCAAGCCAACTTCACCCCTGTTCAAAGGCCAATGGTCCGCGCTTACATCAACATCACCCTCTGTAGCAACGTCAGTTTGTAGTAAATCAAGAATTCAACGAACAGCAGGCGTCTGGAGAGCAGCCGGTGCCCACAGCAGGAACAGCAAGCAATCTGCAGAGACTGCCAGCTTTCCAGGTGTGGCGGGCTTGTCGCGATAAGGCCAGTGCCAGTGTGACGTGCTTGACAGGTCCTCTTAAAGCATTCATAAGTCATTCATTTTGCTTTCGAGAGCTGCACGCAAGCCCTTTGGAAGTTTCGCGCCAGACATCACTAGCATCTGCTCAAGTCTGAAGTCAGCTGAGGCGTCTATGGCCCCGCTGCACCAGATAGACTCTCACAATGCACAAAAAAAACACCTTTGGTACACGCACCGCTGCGGATTATGCAGGTCCGCGACACCAGCCTGCCTGGAACGCTGCAGCAAGATGGGCAAAAACAAGCGCAGCAGAGCGAGTGACAAGTGAGTGCGATCAGATCTGCCCAGGTAGCACTGCAGCCTGGCACAGCTTGCGGGCGAGCAGCTGCACCAACGGCGAAAGTCAACCAACCTTCGCTTTGGCAGCAAGTAGTCAGACCGTCACTGGGACCACAGGCTTGAAATGCAGGGACAGATGGGAGGGGTCTACACACAGCTGGCTAGGGCTAACAAGTACCTACCAGATCGTACAGGCAGCTGCAGTGCTTGCCTTGAGTGTCTGCACAGCAGCTGCATGTGAAAAATGGGGTCTGTCAGCTGAAAATGGCCAGGAGGGGACCAGCAGCTGCTGCCTCAACAACATGCTGTAACAGCAGCTGCATGGCTTGTGCACCCACCCACGCACCAGCAGGGAGCTGACTCTCAAGCAGCTTTTTGAACGCCAACAGCAGCAGCGAGGCCAGGCTGTCTCAGTCTCCAACAAACTGTCTCACAACAAGGCAACAGCAGCAGCTCACAACCCAGCGCTGATCAGGCAACACACAGGCACATATGCCCCTGGGATTCAAATCTTGATTGCTCTATCCAGCTGTAAGCTGCTCTGGAGCTTTGAACGCAAACCTCACTTTCTCATTCAACGGCCATAATGTCGTCCGAACTGCCATGGGGCAAAAGGGCCCAGTTGCGCCCTAGCAGGGCCCCATAGGGATTCTTTGTTACGGAAAAGCATTTCTCTGCACTTGTCGACCCAAGACAGCAGCGGTGACCTTCCACCTGGCTTACTTCTGCCGAACTGAAGGTCTCACATGTGTGACCACCCCCTGATTAAACCCCATTTGAACCCTAGCCCCAGCCCATGGGACTGCTGCTTCAGTGCTTTCAAATGCACCCTGTTGCTGTTTTCAACCAGCGCAGGGCACCAGCTAAGGAGGAGCCTGTGCACAGCGGTCACAACCGCCACACCCCGGCCACCAGGAAGTCATGCGTCGTGGCTTGCGCCCAGGCTCTCGTCGACGGCAAGGTCGATTATGGCCTTGCCGGCAGACTATATAAGAAGGTGCGCAAGCAGCTTGGTGGTGACAAGCTGGCAGAGGATCCCAAGCCTGTATTGAAGGGCAGATGGGACCACTTTGTGGAGTACGGTGACGTCGAGGACAACCTCCGCACAGGCGCCCTGTCTTATCAGCAGAGAAGATGCCCTAACAGCTAGTACAGCCATCAAGGCAGGAAGGCTGCACACAAAGACCCGCAAAGGACACACCATCACCCTGATATCCTACTTCACCACAGTGCGGCAGGCGACGGTGGAGTCTGATGCTGTCAAGGGTGTCATGCAGAAATACAACTGCACCCCCCACCAGCTGTACAACGCCATGATGAGGGAGGATCCCAACCTCGGGCGGCGCAGTTTTGCGTTGAAGTACGGCTGACAGAAAAGGAGAAGCTGCCGGAAAAGCTTCTGCAAGCAGCTGCTGGCAGAGTGGAACGTCGCACAGGCGTTGCTGTATGCAATCCTAGCTAGGATGTGCAGTGCGACGAGGGCCGCTGGACATACAACACCTACACCCATGCGCATGTCAGGGATATGTGGACCTGCAGCACCTCCCACTGCACGACTACGTGTCGCTGCCAACGATCA
>VIIQ02000558.1:0-15819 GCA_007449985.2 Desmodesmus armatus
AAACACCGCCAAGCAGCACGCGGGTGCTGCAGGGCAGGCACAAGCCTGCTGGCGTGCTGACCTGCAGTCTAGCAACCACCTGCTCCTTGGTGACGTTCGGGTACTCTGCACACGGCACAGCAGCAAGGTTTGCATGACCTCTCCTTGGGACTGACGCAGACACCAGCACAACGCAGCGTAGGTGCGGCTACACAAACCCCTACTCTCGCCAAACCAACAGGACGTGGCTCTCTCAACCATGGCAACCCGCAGCTTAGCTTGCTGCACCCAGGATAGGCAGCCCTGCATGTACAGCGCCATGGCGCCTCGCAGGAATGAGTCCTTCTTGCCCAGCACACGGAGCTTGCAGGCCTGCTCCCGCTGCTCCTGCAGGCGCGCACCCTGATCGCTGTGAGCTGCCGACACTGTCCCCACGCTGCAGCCGGCGGCAGAGGGGTGTGTGAAGAATGGCTGCTGGTGGGGCTGGGCCACTTGGACGCCCTGCGAGCAGGTACAGGAAGCCAATGCTGGGTGTTGAGGTGTATCTTAGGGGTAACTCAAACTGGTAGTGCGGTTCAAGCAGGGCGAGGTGTGTGATGTGAGTCGGTTTTGTGCCGACTTGACAACATGTTGAAACATATTTACAGAAAATATTGGGGAGCTGCTTCATGTGTTTGTTTGACAGCAGCCAGCATGTGTTCAAAGAAGACTTGGCGTGTACCTGCGCGTGCAGTTGGCGGCGTTCCACCAGGAGGGGCTCATCAGGCGCTGGAAGAACTTGTACCCTGCCTTCATGCGCTGCATCTGTGCTGGCGTCAGCTGTAACTCCTTCAATGTTGCCCTGTGGCGGGCCTTGCAGGGCTCCTGAAGGCGCTCGCCTGCAGGAGCACACCAAGCAGAGCACACCACGCAGCAGTATGACTGTTGCTGTGTGTGGGTGGGCACACTCATGCAACTCATGTGTCAACACATGGCGTAGGCAACAAACTGCAGCACACTGGCCACACGCAGCGATGCTGCGGCCTGCTGCTTGGCTAAACAGGACCCATGTGCTGCCAGTCAAATGCACCCATCAGCACAGGCACAGATGCACAAGGCTGTGTCAGCATGGCAAGTCCACAGCTGCCCCTACTAGGGAACCATACCTGTGTGCCGGTTGGTAAGCTGCAGCTCGAAGAACAGGCCCTCTTTGCCCACCATGGCCAGGGAGTGGCACAACGTGAACATCTTCATCTGTACGTCCTTGATGGCCTGTACAGGATCTGGACCCTCTGGGAACTGCTGCAGATCCGCTGGTGCCCAGCTGCCTTGTGGATCGTAGGATGCTCCTGCAGCAGCCGCATTGCTGCAGGACTCTGCTGCTGCGGCTGCATGGGCTGTGCTGGACTGGTGCGCTGTCTGCAGCTGGTGCAAGCATTTGCGCAGCTGGTCTATGTCAGCGGCCCAGTTGTCCTGCAGGCTCTGCAGCGTTGCGTGGGATGCGCTGGGGTTTGCAGGCTGATCCACCATGTGTCGGGTCAGCATGAAGGGGTCGTGCTCTGGGGCCGCAGGCTCATCAAGCTGCGCTGAGAATGACTGCTGGAGGGAGATGCTGCTGCTGCCTGCCTGGCAGGAAACAGCACAGCCGCAGGAGGACAGCCTGCAGCTTGTGCTGAGCCAACATGCTGGAGGTGCAGGAGCTCCAGCACCATCAGTTGGCTCCAGGGGTGTGCTGACACGGTCCCCCAAGCTGCTGCTGCTGGTGCAGGTGCTCCTGAAGTCAGCTAGATCGTAGGGTTGTCGCTGAAGCTGCTGTTACTGCCTGCGCTGCTGTCGGTGCTGTGTGAGCTGCGGCTCAGGGCTGGGACGGGACCTGCACGATTGACAGCTGCTGGAGCATCAGCTGCTCAAGCATGAGCTCCTCAAGCCTGGCAGCGGTCTGGCCCATGCACGCCTCATGGTCGTCATCATCATCTAACAGATTGGCTCTGTAGTGGCCCAGCACGTCTGCCAGGGCCGACAGCAGGTGGTGTTGCTGCAGCAGCTGCGCCCGCTCCTCCTGCATGATGATGTAGGACAGGAACAGTGTCAGACACTGTGTTGCTGGGAGCCCCCAAGCACTAGAGGAGCAGCAACTCAGTATCATGTCTGTCTGATTGTATCACTGAATGAAAGCCGTACAGCCCACCTGGAGCTGGCTGCAAGCTCTCTTGAGCTGCTCCACCTGCTCTGCAACAGCAGACAGGTCCTGTGCTGTCCTGTGCTTGCGGCGCGTGCTGGGCAGGGAGCGCTTTGACACGCCCGTTTCCATCAAAGGAAGTACTAAATTGGGCGTCAAAAGCAACACATAGTGCTGTGTAAAGTACAGCGTGGATTATGAGGTGCACCGCGGCACCTGATGCAGAACCACCTGATGCAGAACCACCCGTGAAAACAACTCCACTTTTGTTTACTGGGAGTAGTGATGCCATACAGCGGGTACAAACGTTCAAATTCAACGCAAGGTCATGTGGGTTATGAGTTGACTCATGGTTGGAGGAGGAGTTTGGTGAGATTGGTGAGATATTGCACAGCAATAATTACTGCACGTATTTACATGTGTAGTTTGAACTGCATACTGGGACCACTGCCTTCAGGGACCACCGGACCGCTTTGGCAGCAAGTAGTCAGACCGTCACTGGGACCACAGGCTTGAAATGCAGGGACAGATGGGAGGGGTCTACACACAGCTGGCTAGGGCTAACAAGTACCTACCAGATCGTACAGGCAGCTGCAGTGCTTGCCTTGAGTGTCTGCACAGCAGCTGCATGTGAAAAATGGGGTCTGTCAGCTGAAAATGGCCAGGAGGGGACCAGCAGCTGCTGCCTCAACAACATGCTGTAACAGCAGCTGCATGGCTTGTGCACCCACCCACGCACCAGCAGGGAGCTGACTCTCAAGCAGCTTTTTGAACGCCAACAGCAGCAGCGAGGCCAGGCTGTCTCAGTCTCCAACAAACTGTCTCACAACAAGGCAACAGCAGCAGCTCACAACCCAGCGCTGATCAGGCAACACACAGGCACATATGCCCCTGGGATTCAAATCTTGATTGCTCTATCCAGCTGTAAGCTGCTCTGGAGCTTTGAACGCAAACCTCACTTTCTCATTCAACGGCCATAATGTCGTCCGAACTGCCATGGGGCAAAAGGGCCCAGTTGCGCCCTAGCAGGGCCCCATAGGGATTCTTTGTTACGAAAAAGCATTTCTCTGCACTTGTCGACCCAAGACAGCAGCGGTGACCTTCCACCTGGCTTACTTCTGCCGAACTGAAGGTCTCACATGTGTGACCACCCCCCTGATTAAACCCCATTTGAACCCTAGCCCCAGCCCATTGGGCACTGCTGCTTCAGTGCTTTCAAATGCACCCTGTTGCTGTTTTCAACCACGCGCAGGGCACCAGCTAAGGAGGAGCCTGTGCACAGCGGTCACAACCGCCACACCCCGGCCACCAGGAAGTCATGCGTCGTGGCTTGCGCCCAGGCTCTCGTCGACGGCAAGGTCGATTATGGCCTTGCCGGCAGACTATATAAGAAGGTGCGCAAGCAGCTTGGTGGTGACAAGCTGGCAGAGGATCCCAAGCCTGTATTGAAGGGCAGATGGGACCACTTTGTGGAGTACGGTGACGTCGAGGACAACCTCCGCACAGGCCGCCCTGTCCTTATCAGCAGAGAAGATGCCCTAACAGCTAGTACAGCCATCAAGGCAGGAAGGCTGCACACAAAGACCCGCAAAGGACACACCATCACCCTGATATCCTACTTCACCACAGTGCGGCAGGCGACGGTGGAGTCTGATGCTGTCAAGGGTGTCATGCAGAAATACAACTGCACCCCCCACCAGCTGTACAACGCCATGATGAGGGAGGATCCCAACCTCGGGCGGCGCAGTTTTGCGTTGAAGTACCGGCTGACAGAAAAGGAGAAAGCTGCCCGGAAAAGCTTCTGCAAGCAGCTGCTGGCAGAGTGGAACGTCGCACAGGCGTTGCTGAATGCAATCCTAGCTAGGATTGTGCAGTGCGACGAGGGCCGCTGGACATACAACACCTACACCCATGCGCATGTCAGGGCATATGTGGACCTGCAGCACCTCCCCCTGCACGACTACGTGTCGCTGCCAACGATCAAGGGGGACAAGCAGCAGACAGTTCACTTCTTCATATGCGTGTCAGCACACCCCAGCTTCAGCGACAAGAACGGCTTGGTGTACTATGAACTCACCACAGGCACCACCCACATCCTCCGCTGGTTCAACAAGCTTGGGCAAGAAGGCAAAGAGCCCTTTGTCTACCAGGTGAGCACAGTTACAAATTGACCAGCTGGTTTCCAAAGGCATCAGCAGCAGTTGCTGCTGCTGCTCCCACCCCAGCACACAGCTTCTCAATGTGAGGCTTGCCAGAAAGCTCGTAGCTGGCAGTAAAAACAACACCCTTATGCTGCGATGCATATTCAACAGCTGCCATAACAATATCTGGTGCCGCGAGGTCTGCATGATGCGCGCGTACGAGCGCCAGGCGGCGCTCGCAGCATACCTTGTTGCACTTGAAATCACGCTCAAATGCCTTATTCTTGCAACCATCCCTGAAGTGATAAGAATCGTCAACTTGTAGATACACGTCGCGCTTCCAGTTGTAGAAATCAATGCGACCATGGCAATCGGTCAAGTGCACCTGCCAACACCACTCCTGTGACTGCTGCTGCTGCGCAACTAGCTGCATGAACTTCCACTCTGCAGGGGGGATAACAGGACGGCCAGCAGCCTCCCATGCCCCACTTTCATAAGTGCAGAAGCAGCACATGAGTGCGACAGGCTTGCGCACAGCGTCAGGGGTGCACAACTTGAAGTGTTGCACCTTGTCCCGACACTCCGTAGTGCACCACATGAACTGCTGCTTCTTCTCTGACTTGAGCAACTTATACTCATTGCCAGCACGGTCCACCCACGTCACTGCTCTGTTGTGTGGCTTCTTCACCCTGATCCCCCCCAGTTGATGTGCTGCCAAGGCCTTCCTCATCAATGCCTCCCTCCCTTTGCTGTTGCCGTGCTGTTGCTCCGCCATGCCGTGACCTGCAGAGGAAGGATGGAGCAGACGCAGCAAGCACTGTTACTGATGAGGTAGCTGACAACCTGTACAAGATGGTGGAGAAGTTTAGGAATGTGACTGGTGAGGACCCCATCATCATGATGGACAACGTCCGCATACAGGCCAACATCCCGGATAAGATCATCGAGTCCCGCTACGGCACCATCACCCTGCCTGAAGGCTGCCGCCTTCGCTTCCCCCCCCACAGCTCAGACATTGATCAGCTGGTGGAGCACTCCATTGGTGCAGTCAAGGGAGCAGCAACAGACAAGGTGTTTGATGAATGCTGCCATGGGGTTGTGTTCTCGGGTGAGTCCCTGCGGCGCATCTTCAAGGGTGTGTTTAAGAGGTTTGAGAAGGGGGAGCTGTACCACCGGGGGGTGGAGCGCAACATGCGCAAGCTGCCCACTGTGTTGAGGATTATCGCATCCGGAGAGGATGAGTGGTTCACAGATCCAGATGGCAAGCAGCACCATGGCAGCAACGGCGACTGGCCGAATGCAGGCGACCGCTAAGGCGTCAGCGCATGCAGCAGATGCAGCAGCAGCATGGCAGCAGTTTGCTGTCCAAGCCTGCACATGGCTGCGCATGGGGTGTGTGTTCCCAGGGTATGCCACCTATAGGGTTTAGGGTTCAGCTGCAGCCACTGCTGTGGTGAGCATCAGTGTCTTCATGATCTGTGGCCAGTGCATCCGCTGAGCTAACAAGATGTAGTGCAGCCTGTGTTTATTCAAAGCACAGCCCTCAATGTAGTTGTTGCAAGTTTGATCAATGTAGTTATCAGGGTTGTGTGTGAGAGAGGGTGTTGGAAGTGCCACTGGCCCCCACCCAGGTGTACTGTTGGGCAGGCAGCACACATAGCAGCTGTCCAATCATTGATTCTGTCACATAAACTGGTATGTGTGTTGAGAGTTTGCAGCTTAGATGCCCCATCTTTACCTCATTGTGCTTGAGACAGGCACTACTGGGAGTTATGTCATGTCAACTGTGCCTGGTATTGCACTGTTAGCAGCTGTGCTTTCACAGCTGTGCAACCAGGCATGATCGAGGCCGAATGCTATAATATTGAGTACGAAACGAGTTCATTTGCTGCGCAAGGAAAGCAACCTGGAAGCATCCAAGCCAACTTCACCCCTGTTCAAAGGCCAATGGTCCGCGCTTACATCAACATCACCCTCTGTAGCAACGTCAGTTTGTAGTAAATCAAGCATTCAACGAACAGCAGGCGTCTGGAGAGCAGCCGGTGCCCACAGCAGGAACAGCAAGCAATCTGCAGAGACTGCCAGCTTTCCAGGTGTGGCGGGCTTGTCGCGATAAGGCCAGTGCCAGTGTGACGTGCTTGACAGGTCCTCTTAAAGCATTCATAAGTCATTCATTTTGCTTTCGAGAGCTGCACGCAAGCCCTTTGGAAGTTTCGCGCCAGACATCACTAGCATCTGCTCAAGTCTGAAGTCAGCTGAGGCGTCTATGGCCCCGCTGCACCAGATAGACTCTCACAATGCACAAAAAACACCTTTTGGTACACGCACCGCTGCGGATTATGCAGGTCCGCGACACCAGCCTGCCTGGAACGCTGCAGCAAGATGGGCAAAAACAAGCGCAGCAGAGCGAGTGACAAGTGAGTGCGATCAGATCTGCCCAGGTAGCACTGCAGCCTGGCACAGCTTGCGGGCGAGCAGCTGCACCAACGGCGAAAGTCAACCAACCTTCGCTTTGGCAGCAAGTAGTCAGACCGTCACTGGGACCACAGGCTTGAAATGCAGGGACAGATGGGAGGGGTCTACACACAGCTGGCTAGGGCTAACAAGTACCTACCAGATCGTACAGGCAGCTGCAGTGCTTGCCTTGAGTGTCTGCACAGCAGCTGCATGTGAAAAATGGGGTCTGTCAGCTGAAAATGGCCAGGAGGGGACCAGCAGCTGCTGCCTCAACAACATGCTGTAACAGCAGCTGCATGGCTTGTGCACCCACCCACGCACCAGCAGGGAGCTGACTCTCAAGCAGCTTTTTGAACGCCAACAGCAGCAGCGAGGCCAGGCTGTCTCAGTCTCCAACAAACTGTCTCACAACAAGGCAACAGCAGCAGCTCACAACCCAGCGCTGATCAGGCAACACACAGGCACATATGCCCCTGGGATTCAAATCTTGATTGCTCTATCCAGCTGTAAGCTGCTCTGGAGCTTTGAACGCAAACCTCACTTTCTCATTCAACGGCCATAATGTCGTCCGAACTGCCATGGGGCAAAAGGGCCCAGTTGCGCCCTAGCAGGGCCCCATAGGGATTCTTTGTTACGGAAAAGCATTTCTCTGCACTTGTCGACCCAAGACAGCAGCGGTGACCTTCCACCTGGCTTACTTCTGCCGAACTGAAGGTCTCACATGTGTGACCACCCCCCTGATTAAACCCCATTTGAACCCTAGCCCCAGCCCATTGGGCACTGCTGCTTCAGTGCTTTCAAATGCACCCTGTTGCTGTTTTCAACCACGCGCAGGGCACCAGCTAAGGAGGAGCCTGTGCACAGCGGTCACAACCGCCACACCCCGGCCACCAGGAAGTCATGCGTCGTGGCTTGCGCCCAGGCTCTCGTCGACGGCAAGGTCGATTATGGCCTTGCCGGCAGACTATATAAGAAGGTGCGCAAGCAGCTTGGTGGTGACAAGCTGGCAGAGGATCCCAAGCCTGTATTGAAGGGCAGATGGGACCACTTTGTGGAGTACGGTGACGTCGAGGACAACCTCCGCACAGGCCGCCCTGTCCTTATCAGCAGAGAAGATGCCCTAACAGCTAGTACAGCCATCAAGGCAGGAAGGCTGCACACAAAGACCCGCAAAGGACACACCATCACCCTGATATCCTACTTCACCACAGTGCGGCAGGCGACGGTGGAGTCTGATGCTGTCAAGGGTGTCATGCAGAAATACAACTGCACCCCCCACCAGCTGTACAACGCCATGATGAGGGAGGATCCCAACCTCGGGCGGCGCAGTTTTGCGTTGAAGTACCGGCTGACAGAAAAGGAGAAAGCTGCCCGGAAAAGCTTCTGCAAGCAGCTGCTGGCAGAGTGGAACGTCGCACAGGCGTTGCTGAATGCAATCCTAGCTAGGATTGTGCAGTGCGACGAGGGCCGCTGGACATACAACACCTACACCCATGCGCATGTCAGGGCATATGTGGACCTGCAGCACCTCCCCCTGCACGACTACGTGTCGCTGCCAACGATCAAGGGGGACAAGCAGCAGACAGTTCACTTCTTCATATGCGTGTCAGCACACCCCAGCTTCAGCGACAAGAACGGCTTGGTGTACTATGAACTCACCACAGGCACCACCCACATCCTCCGCTGGTTCAACAAGCTTGGGCAAGAAGGCAAAGAGCCCTTTGTCTACCAGGTGAGCACAGTTACAAATTGACCAGCTGGTTTCCAAAGGCATCAGCAGCAGTTGCTGCTGCTGCTCCCACCCCAGCACACAGCTTCTCAATGTGAGGCTTGCCAGAAAGCTCGTAGCTGGCAGTAAAAACAACACCCTTATGCTGCGATGCATATTCAACAGCTGCCATAACAATATCTGGTGCCGCGAGGTCTGCATGATGCGCGCGTACGAGCGCCAGGCGGCGCTCGCAGCATACCTTGTTGCACTTGAAATCACGCTCAAATGCCTTATTCTTGCAACCATCCCTGAAGTGATAAGAATCGTCAACTTGTAGATACACGTCGCGCTTCCAGTTGTAGAAATCAATGCGACCATGGCAATCGGTCAAGTGCACCTGCCAACACCACTCCTGTGACTGCTGCTGCTGCGCAACTAGCTGCATGAACTTCCACTCTGCAGGGGGGATAACAGGACGGCCAGCAGCCTCCCATGCCCCACTTTCATAAGTGCAGAAGCAGCACATGAGTGCGACAGGCTTGCGCACAGCGTCAGGGGTGCACAACTTGAAGTGTTGCACCTTGTCCCGACACTCCGTAGTGCACCACATGAACTGCTGCTTCTTCTCTGACTTGAGCAACTTATACTCATTGCCAGCACGGTCCACCCACGTCACTGCTCTGTTGTGTGGCTTCTTCACCCTGATCCCCCCCAGTTGATGTGCTGCCAAGGCCTTCCTCATCAATGCCTCCCTCCCTTTGCTGTTGCCGTGCTGTTGCTCCGCCATGCCGTGACCTGCAGAGGAAGGATGGAGCAGACGCAGCAAGCACTGTTACTGATGAGGTAGCTGACAACCTGTACAAGATGGTGGAGAAGTTTAGGAATGTGACTGGTGAGGACCCCATCATCATGATGGACAACGTCCGCATACAGGCCAACATCCCGGATAAGATCATCGAGTCCCGCTACGGCACCATCACCCTGCCTGAAGGCTGCCGCCTTCGCTTCCCCCCCCACAGCTCAGACATTGATCAGCTGGTGGAGCACTCCATTGGTGCAGTCAAGGGAGCAGCAACAGACAAGGTGTTTGATGAATGCTGCCATGGGGTTGTGTTCTCGGGTGAGTCCCTGCGGCGCATCTTCAAGGGTGTGTTTAAGAGGTTTGAGAAGGGGGAGCTGTACCACCGGGGGGTGGAGCGCAACATGCGCAAGCTGCCCACTGTGTTGAGGATTATCGCATCCGGAGAGGATGAGTGGTTCACAGATCCAGATGGCAAGCAGCACCATGGCAGCAACGGCGACTGGCCGAATGCAGGCGACCGCTAAGGCGTCAGCGCATGCAGCAGATGCAGCAGCAGCATGGCAGCAGTTTGCTGTCCAAGCCTGCACATGGCTGCGCATGGGGTGTGTGTTCCCAGGGTATGCCACCTATAGGGTTTAGGGTTCAGCTGCAGCCACTGCTGTGGTGAGCATCAGTGTCTTCATGATCTGTGGCCAGTGCATCCGCTGAGCTAACAAGATGTAGTGCAGCCTGTGTTTATTCAAAGCACAGCCCTCAATGTAGTTGTTGCAAGTTTGATCAATGTAGTTATCAGGGTTGTGTGTGAGAGAGGGTGTTGGAAGTGCCACTGGCCCCCACCCAGGTGTACTGTTGGGCAGGCAGCACACATAGCAGCTGTCCAATCATTGATTCTGTCACATAAACTGGTATGTGTGTTGAGAGTTTGCAGCTTAGATGCCCCATCTTTACCTCATTGTGCTTGAGACAGGCACTACTGGGAGTTATGTCATGTCAACTGTGCCTGGTATTGCACTGTTAGCAGCTGTGCTTTCACAGCTGTGCAACCAGGCATGCTCGAGGCCGAATGCTATAATATTGAGTACGAAACGAGTTCATTTGCTGCGCAAGGAAAGCAACCTGGAAGCATCCAAGCCAACTTCACCCCTGTTCAAAGGCCAATGGTCCGCGCTTACATCAACATCACCCTCTGTAGCAACGTCAGTTTGTAGTAAATCAAGCATTCAACGAACAGCAGGCGTCTGGAGAGCAGCCGGTGCCCACAGCAGGAACAGCAAGCAATCTGCAGAGACTGCCAGCTTTCCAGGTGTGGCGGGCTTGTCGCGATAAGGCCAGTGCCAGTGTGACGTGCTTGACAGGTCCTCTTAAAGCATTCATAAGTCATTCATTTTGCTTTCGAGAGCTGCACGCAAGCCCTTTGGAAGTTTCGCGCCAGACATCACTAGCATCTGCTCAAGTCTGAAGTCAGCTGAGGCGTCTATGGCCCCGCTGCACCAGATAGACTCTCACAATGCACAAAAAACACATTTTGGTACACGCACCGCTGCGGATTATGCAGGTCCGCGACACCAGCCTGCCTGGAACGCTGCAGCAAGATGGGCAAAAACAAGCGCAGCAGAGCGAGTGACAAGTGAGTGCGATCAGATCTGCCCAGGTAGCACTGCAGCCTGGCACAGCTTGCGGGCGAGCAGCTGCACCAACGGCGAAAGTCAACCAACCTTCGCTTTGGCAGCAAGTAGTCAGACCGTCACTGGGACCACAGGCTTGAAATGCAGGGACAGATGGGAGGGGTCTACACACAGCTGGCTAGGGCTAACAAGTACCTACCAGATCGTACAGGCAGCTGCAGTGCTTGCCTTGAGTGTCTGCACAGCAGCTGCATGTGAAAAATGGGGTCTGTCAGCTGAAAATGGCCAGGAGGGGACCAGCAGCTGCTGCCTCAACAACATGCTGTAACAGCAGCTGCATGGCTTGTGCACCCACCCACGCACCAGCAGGGAGCTGACTCTCAAGCAGCTTTTTGAACGCCAACAGCAGCAGCGAGGCCAGGCTGTCTCAGTCTCCAACAAACTGTCTCACAACAAGGCAACAGCAGCAGCTCACAACCCAGCGCTGATCAGGCAACACACAGGCACATATGCCCCTGGGATTCAAATCTTGATTGCTCTATCCAGCTGTAAGCTGCTCTGGAGCTTTGAACGCAAACCTCACTTTCTCATTCAACGGCCATAATGTCGTCCGAACTGCCATGGGGCAAAAGGGCCCAGTTGCGCCCTAGCAGGGCCCCATAGGGATTCTTTGTTACGGAAAAGCATTTCTCTGCACTTGTCGACCCAAGACAGCAGCGGTGACCTTCCACCTGGCTTACTTCTGCCGAACTGAAGGTCTCACATGTGTGACCACCCCCCTGATTAAACCCCATTTGAACCCTAGCCCCAGCCCATTGGGCACTGCTGCTTCAGTGCTTTCAAATGCACCCTGTTGCTGTTTTCAACCACGCGCAGGGCACCAGCTAAGGAGGAGCCTGTGCACAGCGGTCACAACCGCCACACCCCGGCCACCAGGAAGTCATGCGTCGTGGCTTGCGCCCAGGCTCTCGTCGACGGCAAGGTCGATTATGGCCTTGCCGGCAGACTATATAAGAAGGTGCGCAAGCAGCTTGGTGGTGACAAGCTGGCAGAGGATCCCAAGCCTGTATTGAAGGGCAGATGGGACCACTTTGTGGAGTACGGTGACGTCGAGGACAACCTCCGCACAGGCCGCCCTGTCCTTATCAGCAGAGAAGATGCCCTAACAGCTAGTACAGCCATCAAGGCAGGAAGGCTGCACACAAAGACCCGCAAAGGACACACCATCACCCTGATATCCTACTTCACCACAGTGCGGCAGGCGACGGTGGAGTCTGATGCTGTCAAGGGTGTCATGCAGAAATACAACTGCACCCCCCACCAGCTGTACAACGCCATGATGAGGGAGGATCCCAACCTCGGGCGGCGCAGTTTTGCGTTGAAGTACCGGCTGACAGAAAAGGAGAAAGCTGCCCGGAAAAGCTTCTGCAAGCAGCTGCTGGCAGAGTGGAACGTCGCACAGGCGTTGCTGAATGCAATCCTAGCTAGGATTGTGCAGTGCGACGAGGGCCGCTGGACATACAACACCTACACCCATGCGCATGTCAGGGCATATGTGGACCTGCAGCACCTCCCCCTGCACGACTACGTGTCGCTGCCAACGATCAAGGGGGACAAGCAGCAGACAGTTCACTTCTTCATATGCGTGTCAGCACACCCCAGCTTCAGCGACAAGAACGGCTTGGTGTACTATGAACTCACCACAGGCACCACCCACATCCTCCGCTGGTTCAACAAGCTTGGGCAAGAAGGCAAAGAGCCCTTTGTCTACCAGGTGAGCACAGTTACAAATTGACCAGCTGGTTTCCAAAGGCATCAGCAGCAGTTGCTGCTGCTGCTCCCACCCCAGCACACAGCTTCTCAATGTGAGGCTTGCCAGAAAGCTCGTAGCTGGCAGTAAAAACAACACCCTTATGCTGCGATGCATATTCAACAGCTGCCATAACAATATCTGGTGCCGCGAGGTCTGCATGATGCGCGCGTACGAGCGCCAGGCGGCGCTCGCAGCATACCTTGTTGCACTTGAAATCACGCTCAAATGCCTTATTCTTGCAACCATCCCTGAAGTGATAAGAATCGTCAACTTGTAGATACACGTCGCGCTTCCAGTTGTAGAAATCAATGCGACCATGGCAATCGGTCAAGTGCACCTGCCAACACCACTCCTGTGACTGCTGCTGCTGCGCAACTAGCTGCATGAACTTCCACTCTGCAGGGGGGATAACAGGACGGCCAGCAGCCTCCCATGCCCCACTTTCATAAGTGCAGAAGCAGCACATGAGTGCGACAGGCTTGCGCACAGCGTCAGGGGTGCACAACTTGAAGTGTTGCACCTTGTCCCGACACTCCGTAGTGCACCACATGAACTGCTGCTTCTTCTCTGACTTGAGCAACTTATACTCATTGCCAGCACGGTCCACCCACGTCACTGCTCTGTTGTGTGGCTTCTTCACCCTGATCCCCCCCAGTTGATGTGCTGCCAAGGCCTTCCTCATCAATGCCTCCCTCCCTTTGCTGTTGCCGTGCTGTTGCTCCGCCATGCCGTGACCTGCAGAGGAAGGATGGAGCAGACGCAGCAAGCACTGTTACTGATGAGGTAGCTGACAACCTGTACAAGATGGTGGAGAAGTTTAGGAATGTGACTGGTGAGGACCCCATCATCATGATGGACAACGTCCGCATACAGGCCAACATCCCGGATAAGATCATCGAGTCCCGCTACGGCACCATCACCCTGCCTGAAGGCTGCCGCCTTCGCTTCCCCCCCCCACAGCTCAGACATTGATCAGCTGGTGGAGCACTCCATTGTGCAGTCAAGGGAGCAGCAACAGACAAGGTGTTTGATGAATGCTGCCATGGGGTTGTGTTCTCGGGTGAGTCCCTGCGGCGCATCTTCAAGGGTGTGTTTAAGAGGTTTGAGAAGGGGAGCTGTACCACCGGGGGTGGAGCGCAACATGCGCAAGCTGCCCACTGTGTTGAGGATTATCGCATCCGGAGAGGATGAGTGGTTCACAGATCCAGATGGCAAGCAGCACCATGGCAGCAACGCGACTGGCCGAATGCAGGCGACCGCTAAGGCGTCAGCGCATGCAGCAGATGCAGCAGCAGCATGGCAGCAGTTTGCTGTCCAAGCCTGCACATGGCTGCGCATGGGTGTGTGTTTCCCAGGGTATGCCACCTATAGGGTTTAGGGTTCAGCTGCCTACTGCTGTGGTGAGCATCAGTGTCTTCATGATCTGTGGCCAGTGCATCCGCTGAGCTAACAAGATGTAGTGCACCTGTGTTTATTCAAAGCACAGCCCTCAATGTAGTTGTTGCAAGTTTGATCAATGTAGTTATCAGGGTTGTGTGTGAGAGAGGGTGTTGGAAGTGCCACTGGCCCCCACCCAGTGTGTACTGTTGGGCAGGCAGCACACATAGCAGCTGTCCAATCATTGATTCTGTCACATAAACTGGTATTGTTTGAGAGTTTGCAGCTTAGATGCCCCATCTTTACCTCATTGTGCTTGAGACAGGCACTACTGGGAGTTATGTCATGTCAACTGTGCCTGGTATTGCACTGTTACAGCTGTGCTTTCACAGCTGTGCAACCAGCATGCTCGATCGCGGCCGAATGCTATAATATTGAGTACGAACGAGTTCATTTGCTGCGCAAGGAAAGCAACCTGGAAGCATCCAAGCCAACTTCACCCCTGTTCAAAGGCCATGGTCCGCTTACATCAACTCACCCTCTGTAGCAACGTCAGTTTGTAGAAATCAAGAATTCAACGAACAGCAGGCGCTGGAGAGCAGCGGTGCCACAGCAGGAACCGCAAGCAATCTGCAGAGACTGCCCTTTCCAGTTGGGCGGGCTTGTCGCGATAAGGCCAGTGCCAGTGTGACGTGCTTGACAGGTCCTCTTAAAGCATTCAGAAGTCATTCATTTTGCTTCGAGAGCTGCACGCAAGCCTTTGGAAGTTTCGCGCCAGACATCACTAGCATCTGCTCAAGTCTGAAGTCAGCTGAGGCGTCTATGCCCCGCTGCACCAGATAGACTCTCACAATGCACAAAAAAACACCTTTGGTACACGCACCGCTGCGATTATGCAGGTCCGCGACACCAGCCTGCCTGGAACGCTGCAGCAAGATGGCAAAAACAAGCGCAGCAGAGCGAGTGACAAGTGAGTGCGATCAGATCTGCCCAGGTAGCACTGCAGCCTGGCACAGCTTGCGGGCGAGCAGCTGCACCACCGGCGAAAGTCAACCAACCTTCGCTTTGCAGCAAGTAGTCAGACCGTCACTGGGACCACAGGCTTGAAATGCAGGGACAGATGGAGGGGTCTCACACAGCTGGCTAGGGCTAACAAGTACCTACCAGATCGTACAGGCAGCTGCAGTGCTTGCCTTGAGTGTCTGCACAGCAGCTGCAGTGAAAATGGGGTCTGTCAGCTGAAATGGCCAGGAGGGGACCAGCAGCTGCTGCCTCAACAACATGCTGTAACAGCAGCTGCATGGCTTGTGCACCCACCACGCACCAGCAGGGAGCTGACTCTCAAGCAGCTTTTTGAACGCCAACAGCAGCAGCGAGGCCAGGCTGCTCAGTCTCCAACAAACTGTCTCACAACAAGGCAACAGCAGCAGCTCACAACCCAGCGCTGATCAGGCAACCACAGGCACTATGCCCCTGGGATTCAAATCTTGATTGCTCTATCCAGCTGTAAGCTGCTCTGGAGCTTTGAACGCAAACCTCACTTTCTCATTCAACGGCCATAATGTCGTCCGAACTGCCATGGGGCAAAAGGGCCCAGTGCGCCTAGCAGGGCCCCCATAGGATTCTTTGTTACGAAAAAGCATTTCTCTGCACTTGTCGACCCAAGACAGCAGCGGTGACCTTCCACCTGGCTTACTTCTGCCGAACTGGACACTGGCTGGGTGATGGCGCACTTCCCAGGCGGGAAAGGTCCAAG